>LVTN01001257.1:39277-49904 GCA_001649415.1 Musa itinerans
TAAGTACCAAATCCTTTCTATTCTTTGGAAGGTGGTTTTGTTCATGTTCATCATGTGCATTGTGCACCATTTCATATGTCATCAATGAACTGATAAGTTCTTCAAGTGGAAAAATATTTAAATCTTTTGTTTCTTGAATAGCGATTACTTTTGAATCTCAAGTTTTAGAAAGTGAGCGCAAAATCTTATTAACAAGTTCAAAGTTTGAAAGACATTTACCAAGAGCTTTTAAACCATTGACGACATCCGTAAAACGGGTGTACATATCTCCAATGGTTTCGCTTGGTTTCATATGAAATAGTTCAAAATCGTGCATCAAAAAATTAACTTTAGAATCCTTAACACTACTTGTGCCTTTGTGTGTGGTTTCAAGAGTGTGCAAAATATCGAAAGTCGTTTCGCAAGTAGAAACACGATTAAACTCATTTCTATCTAAGGTGCAAAATAAGACATTCATAGCCTTTGCATTTAGAGAAAACGTCTTCTTCTCCAAATCATTCTAATGGTTCATTAGAAGAGAAGATATTTAAAATCTATTTTCAACCAAATTCCATAAATTTAAATTAATAGAAAGCAAGAAAACTCTCATTCGAGTTTTTCAATAAGTATAGTTCATCCCACTGAAAAAGGGAGGACAAATGAGAGAGTGACCCTCTTGAAAGCCGAAAGAGTTATTTCTCTTTGGGTGTTAAACCAAATGAGAAAACGAGGCTCTGATACCAATTGTTAGGATCGAGAGTCCGAGGTCGGCACTGAGAGGGGGGGTGAATTAGTGCAGTAGTAAAAACTACAACTTCAAAAACCTTTGTACGATAAAACCAGTTTCGACGAAAACCTTTTTATAAAGATCTTAACTTGAAACTCGTTCGTAAATGAATTAAAGGTAGTAAGCAATTAAACATATTTGCAGTTAAAGTAAATTGCTCAAGACATAAACGCAAACCAGATTTTTATAGTGGTTCGGTCGTCGTGACCTACATCCACTCCGCCGATTCCTCTTCCATCGAGGCCACCGCCATCCACTATCGGTCTTACTTCAATAGGTGAATACTAACCACCTTTTACAACTCAATTCTCCTTTTGTCGGGTTTAGGAGATAACCCTTACACCCCCACTCACTCCTCTCTCAAATTATTCTAACAATTAGAACTTTGAGAGGAGCTCACACACGATTGCAGCAGTGTTTCTATACTTTTTTACTCTCAATACTTGTGTGCTTTAACCAAGGATAAGAGGGGTATTTATAAGCTTCAAGTTAATTCAAACTTGGAGCCTAAAACTTTCTCATCTCGGGTTCCCCGGGCACGGGCGATACCACCACCCAGGTTGGGCGGTACCACTGCCTAGGGGGCAGTGCTGGGTGGTACCACTGCCCAGACTGGCGGTACCACCACTTGGCAACAAAATCTCATTGCCAAAAGAGTTCGAGAGTGGTACCACCCAGTGCTGGGCGGTACCACTCTTGAACTCCCAACGAAATCTCGTTCTTGACTCTAGGACTTCATTTTACTTTATGCCTTGCTATCGTAGTTAATCCTGCACACATAAAACCTACTTTGATCTAGACAATTATTACTACGCTAGTCAACATTGTCCGGCATGTCATTAGTTTATCGACGCTTTGTTCGATTCTTCGGCACATCATCCTCTCTTGCGGCCTATTGCCTAATCGACCAATTGACCTCCGCAACTCCGATTTTCTTAGCACAATTTTTGCTCTTCTTGGCCTGATGCCCGAATCCACGGCCCAAAGCCTTCTATCGATATGTCGACCGTTCCTCTGGCCCGACGTCCAATCTTCTGACATGTTTTCCTCCGGCACAACATGATTCTTCCTGCTTTAATTGTCTCATCCTGATCAAAGCATCCTGTGTCACTCAAAACGTAGATTAAATCATAAACATATATCAATTGGTTTCATCATCAAAATACGAGATTCAACAGAATTATCTTTCAAGGCTTCGTCAATGCAATTTGGTTCAATTTGAGAAAGAAAAGTGGCGTTGACACAAAAATTCTCAAGAGAAGAACAAGTTTGAACCCCTTTTGATGTGTCTCCTATGATTAGCTCCTTAGGATGAGCATCTACATAATTCCATTCCTTGGGTAAGGATGTTTCAAAAGAAGATATATCCAAGTTGCTAGTTGAAGGAGAGGATTCATTTAAATTCAAAGCATCAAAATTAAGATCATCATCAAACTCATTTTTCTTAAATTCGAAGACTTCATTAAAGACAACATGAATAGACTATTCTATGACCAAGGTTCTTTTATTAAAGACATGAAAGATTTTTAAAATAAAAGAATAACTAAGAAAAATGCCTTTATCAGATTTTGCACCAAACTTTCCTAAGGCATCTTTTTCATTCAAGATAAAACAATTACAACCGAAAACTTTAAAGTGTGAAACATTAGGTTTTTTGTCATTTCATAATTCATAAGGAGTTTTGGAAAGTAATGGTCTTATTAGAATCCTATTTATGACATAGCATGTCATATTAATAGCTTCGGTCCAAAAATATTTGAGTAGGCTATGTTCGTTTAACATGGTTCTTGCCATTTCTTGTAAATTTCTATTTTTTCTTTCTACTACTCCATTTTGTTGAGGATTTCTCGGAGTAGAGAAATTGTGGTTATATCCATTAGATTCATAAAAATTTTAGAAATCACGGTTTTGAAATTCACTACTGTGATCACTCCAAATTGATGAAATCATAAATCCTTTTTCATTTTGAACAAGTTTACAAAACTTAGAAAAATACCTAAAGCAATCACTTTTATGTGCCAAGAAGTATGTCCAAGTGTATATACTATAATCATCCATAATGACAAAGGCAGATTTTCTACCTCCTTAGCTTGATGTATCAATTGGTCCAAATAAATCCATATGGATCAATGTAATGGTCTAGAAGTGCTTATTTGATTTTATGGTTTAAAACTACTTTTTATTTATTTTCCTAGTTGACATGCATCACACACATTATCATTGACAAACTTAATGATAGGAATACCTCTTACAAGTTCTTTGGATGAGATTTTAGAGATTAGTTTCATGCTAGCATGACCTAATCTCTTATGCCAAAGCCAAGCATCATCATTCAATACCGAAAAACATATTTCATTACAAAGATCATTAATGTCGATAGTGTATACATTATTTTGTTTTAGAGTAAGAATCATGTTCATAGAAGAGATGGAATCGGATTTGTGAGTAACACTCGTAAAAATCCAACTATTTTTGTTAAAGGCCCAAATTTGTATGTTTCACCCCGAAATAAATGTAACTTTTGTTGCAAATTTGGACATATTGCTTACAAATGTCCATTTAAGAGATATAGTCCACACAAATTGATTTAGGTTCCTAAAGGAACCATAAAAAACTCCATGCAAAATGATAAGAGTCGATCGACTTTTGAGGCACCCAAGGTCAAATAGGTACATAAAAATCACCCTTTTTTGTAGAAATGTTTACCATCTCTTGCTCCTAGCTTGTGATGGTAAACATTTCTACAAAAAAGGGTGATTTTTATGTACCTATTTGACCTTGGGTGCCTCAAAAGTCGATCGACTCTTATCATTTTGCATGGAGTTTTTTATGGTTCCTTTAGGAACCTAAATCAATTTGTGTGGACTATATCTCTTAAATGGACATTTGTAAGCAATATGTCCAAATTTGCAACAAAAGTTACATTTATTTCGGGGTGAAACATACAAATTTGGGCCTTTAACAAAAATAGTTGGATTTTTACGAGTGTTACTCACAAATCCGATTCCATCTCTTCTATGAACATGATTCTTACAAGGATCATGTTTAAGGATTTGCTACCTATTTCAAAATTTTCTAAGGTTTCATGTAGTTGCAAATTCTCATTTTTAAGCGTTTCTAATTCATCACATTTTGCGCAAGGAGCTAAACTATCATCATATTCAATTTTTAATCTATCAAAATCACTAACAAGAAAAGCATGCTCTTTTTTTAATAGTTTATAATTTTTACTAACTAATTTGCATTCATCAAATAATTCATGAAAAGCACTTAAAAGCTCATCGAAAGATAAATTTGCATCTAATGAACTACTTACCTCATCTCCGATAGCCACTAGTGCATAGTTGGCGATCTCCTTGTTGCTTTATTCTTTGCCTTCAAAATCACTCGAGTCATCCCAGCGCCTTCTTCTTCTTTGGTTGCTTCTTTTTTACTTGGGGACATTCGCTTTTGAAATATCTTGGCTTTTTGCATTCATAGCATATAACTTATTCTTTCTTGGGTTCAATTTTTTTTATGTCATTTTTAGATTTATTTCTTTTTATGAATTTTTTGAACTTTCTTGTCAAGAGTGCCAAGTCATCATCATAGTCCTCATCACTTGAATTTTCTTTCAAGTGGTCTTCATGAGTTCTTAGTGTCATATCCTTCTTGTTCTTTGGAAGGTTGTTCTCAAGCTCTTCATGAGCATTGCAAGTCATTTCATAGGTCATCAAAGATCCAATAAATTCTTCGAGTGGAAAGTTATTCAAGTCCTTGGCTTCTTGAATTGTTGTTACTTTAGGATCTCAACTCTTTTGGAGGGATCTTAATTTTTTGTTAATAAGTTCAAAATTAGAAAAACTTTTACCAAGTCCTTTTAGACCATTGATGATCTTTTTAGACCATTGATGACATCCGTAAACCGGGTGGGTATGTCTCCAATGGTCTCACTTGGTTTCATCTGAAACAACCTATAAGAATGGACTAAAAGATTAATTTTGGACTCCTTTACTCTACTGGTGCCTTTGTGAGTGATTTCGAGTGTGTGTCAAATATCAAAAGCTGCTTCACAAATAGATACTCGATTGAACTCGTTTTTATCTAAAGCGCAAAAAAAAGCATTTATAGCCTTGGAATTTAAAGCGAAAGTTTTCTACTCCAACTCATTCCAATCGTTCATTATAAGAGAAGACTTTTGAAAGTCATTTTCTATAATATTCCATAACTCAAAATCTATAGAAATTAGAAAAATCCTCATTCTAGTCTTCCAATAGGTGTAATCTGTCTCATTGAACATGAGTGGATGTGTTATTGAATGAGCCTCTTGGTTGTCGACAAATGTCATCTCTCTTGAGTTTTAAACCAAACCAAAAGTGACCTTGCTCTAATACCAATTGTTAGGATTAAGACGGCACTAAGAGGGGGTGAATTAGTGTAGTAGAAAAAATCATCGGTTTTGTAAATTTTTCATTCGTTAAAAACCAATCTCGGAAAGTGCTTGACTTTAGAGTAAATGAACTAGTAATTAACTTAGAAAGTAATGGTAGTAATGAAAAACAGAATGAAAATGAGCACACCAGAATTTATAGTGGTTCAGTCGTTGTGACCTACATTCACTTCTGATTCCTCCTCCGTCGAGGTTACTGATATCCACTAATGGTCTTCCTACAATAGGCAAAGACTAACCACCTCTTTACAGTGCTTTCTCCTTTTCAAGGGTTTAGGAGATAACCCTTGCAAGCCTCACACCTTTCTTGAATGATCACAATACTAGAAAGGGAGGACTCTTTGCACTTTTACAACACTTTCACACCCCAATGCTTCAATATTTTGTTCACACTTTCGTGCCCTTTCATGCAGAAAAGGGTGGGGTATTTATAGGCCCCAAAGGCTTTATAATTGGAGTCAAAAGGTGTCATATCCCTAAATTTCGAGGTATTGGCGGTACCATCGCCTAGTCTTGTGGTACCACCGCTTGATAGAGCTCTCAGAGACTGAGCTCTAGCGGTACCACCGCTTGGCAGTTAATAACTATCGACGGTACCATCGCCCAGTCTGGGCGGTACCATCGCCCAGTCTAGGCAGTGCCACCGCCCAGACCACTTGGGAGACTGAGTCCCAAGTAGTGCCATCGCCCCAGTCTAGTGATGCCACTGCCAAACAGGGTCCAGCAACCTGGTTGGGCCTTGAATCCGGCCCAAACCAGTCCAATTACGGGCCCAATTGGCCCCTAATAGAGTTTTACCTCACAAATCTAACTCTAATTACATGATAACTATGATTTTTAAGGCATATACTAAGCAAATAAAGTCTGGTTAGTCTAGGTTTCTTCCGGCGAGTTTCCGGTGTTCTTTCGGCGAACTTCCGACGATCTCTCGACAATGTTCCAATGGACTCTTGGCAAGCTCCTAGACTTCACGATGATCTTCTTGGCGAGTTTCGACAAGATTCTTTGGCAAGCTCCTGGACCTCTCGGTCAATTCTGGTAGAACTTCCGATGAACATCTGGACTTCCGACGAACTCTTGTACTCCTAACGAAATCTTGATCTTGACTCCAACACTTCGTTTTGCTTTATGCCTTAATTACTATCGTAATTAATCCTGCACACTTTTCTCAACATATGGATTTGATCAAATAATTTATCAATTGATTTCATCTTCAAAATATGAGATTCATCACTTTCTCGACGTTGTTGTTGCATTGTAGAATGGGGGCAATTGGGAAAAAATAGATGGGCAATCTAGGTTTTAATAGTAAAAACTTAAATACTTAGTATTATATTGAACTAGTTTGGTTCAAGTAATCTGGTTTGATTCAGTCCATCACACTAGTTCAAGTTGAAAACTAAAGTCAACCAAGGTCAAAGGATATCAAATTTTTTTAAAATTTATTAAGGGTATTTTAGTCAAATTATAAAAAGGTGTCATTGGTAATAAATAAATATGGAGGCATCATTTGATAAAACCTTATTATTGAGGGCTTATTTTTGGATAAATTATTCTTTCTAATCATTAAAACTTTTGAAAAAAATTATAATTGTTGATTCTTAGATTTGATGATGAAATCAATTGATGAATTAATGATCTAATCCATATGTTGAGATAAGTGATGCTGGATTAACAATGATCGTGAAAAAGGCAAAACAATTAAAAAAGAATCAAATGTTGGGTCGGAGTCCAGTTCGGGCATTGGGCTAGAAGAATCGGGGGATACACCGAAGGTTCAAACGATGCGTCGGAAGTTCACCGATAGTTCGTTGGGGGTTTGCCGAAGGCTCGCCAGAAGATCACCAAGAGTGCGTTGGAAGTTTCACTGAGAGTTTGGATGAACAATTGACATGCCGAACAACTAGGATTGCTTGTATTATAATTATCTAGCCTTAATTGTCGTAGTTAGGGTTTCAATTTGAGTTAGTTTTGGGAGAAATTCTACTAACAGAATTAGGGGCCAACTGGGCCCTAATCAAGGTTGAATTGGGCTAAATGGATAGCCCATTCAGTAACTTGGAGCCATGTCAAGCGGTAGCACCGCCGGAGCTAGCAGCGGAACCGCTTAAAGCTTGGCCTCCCAAGTGGTCTGGGCGGTGGTACCGCCGACAGTTAATGCTTCCAAGCTGTGGTACCACCCTATCAAGTGGTGGTACCACTAGATCCCGATCTCCGAGGCTTTGTCAAGCGATCGTACAACCCATACTAGGTGGTGGTACCACCTAATATCAGTCTGCAGGCAGTGGTACCGCCTAGTACTAGTGGTGGTACCACCAGTACCTCGAAAACCCGAGATACAACACTTTTTGGCTCCATTTTTGAAGCCATTGGGGCCTATAAATACCCCACTCTTTCCTGCATGAAAGAGCACGAAAAGTATGAATAGAAGTCTAAGATTTTGGTTGTAAAAGTATTGAAAAACTACTAAGTGTCCTCCTCTTCTTTCTTTAGCTTTGTAATCAATCTAAGAGATGTGTGAGACTTATAAAAGGTTATCTCCTAAACCTGTAAAAAGGAGAAAGAGTTGTAAGAGGATGGTTGGACTTTGTCCATTAAAGGAAGACCGTTAGTGGATGCTGGTGGCCTCCACAGAGGAGGAATCGGGAGTGGATGTAGGTCACGATGATCGAACCACTATAAATCTAGTGTGCTTTCTTTCTTTGCCAACTTGATCCTAACAGTTGGTATCAGAGAGAGGTTACTCTCTATTTGATTTAAAACCCACGTAAGATGGCTTTTGCTAACAATCAAGAGGGTCTTTCTATCACTTAGTCTCCTATGTTTAATGGGACGGACTACACGTATTGGAAAACTAGAATGAGAATTTTCTTACTTTCTATGGATTTAGAATTCTGGAGTATTGTTAAAAGTAGTTTTGAGAAGTCTTCCAAACCAATGAACGAATGGAATGATTTGGAAAAGAAGACTTTCTCTTTGAATGCTAAAGCGATGAACGCTTTATTTTGTGCTCTTGATAAGAACGAATTTAATCGAGTTTCTATATGCAAAACTGCATATGAGATTTGGCATACACTTGAAGTTACACATGAAAGCACAAGTAAGGTTAAAGAGTCAAAAATTAATCTTTTAGTTTATAGCTATGAGTTGTTTCGTATGAAACCAAGCGAGACTATTGGAGACATGTATACATGTTTTACGAATGCCGTCAATAGTCTAAAAGCACTTGGTAAAAGTTTTTCTAATTTTAAACTTGTTAATAAGATATTAAGATCCCTTCCGAAAAGTTAGGATCCTAAAGTAACAGTAATACAAGAAGCAAAGGATCCAAATAACTTTCCACTTGAAGAACTTATCGGGTCCTTAATACCTATGAAATGACATGCATAGTACATAATGAACTTGAGAACAACCTTCCAAAGAACAGGAAGGACATGACACTTAGAACCAAAGAAGGCTAGTTGGGTGAAAACTCAAGTGATGATGATGATAATGATGATAACTTAGCACTCCTTGCAAGAAAGTTTAAAAAATTCTTAAGAAGGAACAAAACAAAACAAGATATTAAGAATAAAAATGAACTAAAAAAGGACCAAATTATATGCTATGAATGCAAGAAGTCGGGGCATTTAAAAAATGAATGTTCCCAACTGAAGAAGAAGCTACAAAAAATAAGTAGGCATTCAAAGCAACTTGGGACGATTTGAGTGCATCCGAAGATGAGGAGCCAATCAACAAAGACGAAGTTGCAAATTACGCTCTAATGACACTCAATGACGAGGTAAGTGATTCAATCAAATCTCATTTAGCTTATGATGATTTACTTACTACTTTCAATGATCTATATGATGAATGTAAGCTAGTTGGTAAAAAATACATGTTAAAAAAAGAGCATGCTTCTCTTGTTAGTGAATTTGATAAACTAAAACATAAGCATGATGATAGTATGTTAGCTTCTTGTACAAAATGTGATGAGATAGAATCACTTAGAAAAGAAAATGTCTTACCACAAGAAATATTAAAAAAATTTAAAATAGGTAAAAAATCTCTAAACATGATCCTTTCTAATAAAGGTCAAAAAGGAATGAATTGGATTTATGAGTAACACTTAACAAAAGCCAACCATCTTCGTTAAATGACTTACATTACATGTCTCACCTAGAGAAAATATATTTTTTTATGGAAAATATGATCATTTTGCCTATAAATGTCCATTTAAAAGGTATAGTCCACACTTTCTTGTAGATATGTCTACAATCACAAGCTAGGAGCAAGAGATGGTACCTTGATAGTGGATGCTCAAGACATATGATAGGAGATCCAACACACTTCTCTAAGCTCACTAGTCAAGATGAAGGATTTGTCACCTTCGGAAACAACAACAAAGGAAAAATTATTGGCAAATGAAATATAGGTAACAAATCAAACTTTTTAATTGAAGATGTGTTATTAGTATATAGTTTAAAATATAATCTACTAAGCATTAGTTAATTGTATGATAAAAGATATATCATCAAATTTGAATTTAATGCTTGTATAATTGAAATACTACATAAAAATATATCTATGATTGTCTTAAAAAATAATAATATTTATACTATTGATATTGATGATTTTTACGATGAAACGTGTTTTTTGACTTTAGACAATGATGTATGGCTTTGGCATAGGAGATTAGATTATGCTAGCATGAAACTAATCTCTCAAATTTCAACTATAGAACTTGTAAGAGGAATGTCTAGCATCAAGTTTATCAAAGACAAAGTTTGTGATGCATATCAATTAGGAAAACAAATAAAAAGAAGTTTCAAATCAAAGAATCAAATAAGCACCTCTAGGTCACTACAACTGATCCATATCGATTTATTTGGACCAATTGATACAATAAGCCTAGGAGGTAGTAAATATACCTTTGTAATTGTTGATGATTATAGTAGATACACTTGGACATACTTCTTGGCACAGAAAAGTGATTATTTTAAATGTTTTTTAAAATTTTATTAATTAGTTTGAAATGAAAAGGGTTTTATAATTATCACTATTTGAAGTGATCATGGTGGTGAATTTCAAAATATGATTTTAAAAACTTTTATGATTTAAATGGGTATAACCACAACTTCTCCACTCTAAGAAACCCTCAATAAAATGGAGTTGTTGAGAGAAAAAATATGAGTTTATAAGAAATGATAAGAACCATGCTTAATGTGCTAGTCATAGGTGCCCAGCAAGCCAATCACGTGAGTGATGGCACGTGTGACTTGATACGGAATCTTTTTTACTTATTATATTTTGGCATATATCACTTTATATTAACTATTGCATATATGTATATATATATTGTGATGTCCTTGGATTTGTGCAATGGGAATCGGATCGTGATGAGATCACGATAATGAGATCGATTCACCTTTAAACACAGATCATAAATAATC
>LVTN01001257.1:70682-84363 GCA_001649415.1 Musa itinerans
TATTGTTTCTCGATTTTGATTGAAGATGCTCTATGATTAATGAAATCATGTTTGATTTGAAGTAATGATTTGATATCATGCTTAATGAGTTTATATTTTAAAATTATGCATGATGATTCTTGAGATTTATGGATTATCAATTTTTACGGTAATGAAAGTGGCCTTTTCGATTTTAAAAATGATGCATGTTTTGATTTGGCATAAATGACAAAGGAATGCTTATATGGAACAATGTAAGTATCATGCTTGACGATTTTATATTTAATTATGCATGATGATTTGAAATAATGATGATTTTTGGGTAATTTATGGTTTATTGATCTTGATGATTTATATAATGAGATTTGCTCTTTCGATTTTAAACTATGATGTATGGTTTTCATATAAAAAACTTGAGCATACTTATATGAAATCAATCACTTAAAATGAAACACATAAAAAAGGAATACATTTTCCATCTCTATTGATTTTTCGATAAAAAATTAATAAATGCATGTATATTATGCTTTTGTGAATCTCTTGAAAATGATTTTGATTTGATGATTTGAATTTGAATGAGCTTTATCTTGATTTTTTGAGATTTATAACTTAAAATTTTTCAATGAATCAAGATCTTGTCTTTTGAACTCTCATGTTTCTTTTAGTTATTTACTAAGAGGGAGATTTATCAAGATAAATCATGTTATTTAATATTCATGACTTAATCCTTCATGATCTTTGATATTTTATCTTTCATGATATAATTTTTATATATAATTCCTTGTATTCATGAAGAATAATATCTTATCATCGAAATGTTCTTGTTATTCTTTATGTGATGATTTAAAAATTGATGATAAAAGAAAATTAATTGCACCATTATATTTTTATTCTCCTCTATTTGCTTATGACAAAGGGGGAGAAAATTAATGATGAATGTTTAGTACCAACAATCCTAAAGTAATAAATACTTAAAAATATTGATTTAATGTTTGGTATCATGAATGCTTTAAATGATGAATGCTTAGTACCATGATCAAAATATTGATAAATGCTTAAAAATTTTAATGTATTAATATCATGTATAATATGCTCATAATGATGATTGATTTTTTTTTTTTTATCATGCATGAAAAATAAAATGTAAGGTTTTGAAATTGTACATATTTTAATGATGCACAAACATATTGAATTAAAAATGATACTTTACCTTTGTCATGATTTAAAAATTGATGTAAAGGAAAAAGAATTACAATATTGTATTCTTTCCTTCTTTATAACAATAACAAAGGGGGAGCAAAACTTGCTATCTTACTCTTCTCAAAAGAGAAGAAAGAACTTGTTATCAAGAACATCTCAAAATTTTGTTAGCTTGCATATTAAAAAATAATGTAAAACTTGCCAAAGTTGCTAGCTTGCATGTTGTAATATTTATAAAATTTTGCTAGCTTATGCTTTGCAAAAGAAGCAAAAATTACACTTATCAAAAGAGAAGAAAGAACATACTATCTTGAACATCATCGAAGATTGCTAGCTTGCCTATCTTAAGAAGCAAAAATGCAAAAATGCAAACTTGCAAAATTTGTAATCTTGCACATCTTCAAAATTAATGATGATTTGGTGATTATGCATGTTGTAAAGAGATGAACAAATATGCTAGTTGTATGTTGTAAAACTTGCATATCGTAAAAATTGCTAGCTTGTAATTTAAAGAGGAGCAAAAAGTTGCTATCTCAAAAAAAGCAAACATGCTAAACTTGCACATCTTTATATTGCTAGCTTGCATAATGATAAAACTAGAGATTATGTTTATTATGCAATGATTTAAACTTGTATGTCTAAACACTTGAAAGTTGCACTTCTCCTTTTTTGTTGATAACAAAGGGGGAGAAGTATGATGATGTTATGCATAAGTTTTATGATAACATGTTGCTTAGATTTTTGAATTCAAGAGTTCTATCAATATAGCATATTGATAGGGGGAGTTAAGGTTAACTCCGTCATCAATTGGTTGTCATCATCAAAAAAGGGGAGATTGTTGAATCTCGGATTTTGATGATGAAACCAATTGATAAGTGTTTATGATTTAATCTGCATTTTGAGTGTGATAACATGTTGCTTAGATTTTTGAATTCAAGAGTTCTATCAATATAGCATATTGATAGGGGGAGTTAAGGTTAACTCCGTCATCAATTGGTTGTTATCATCAAAAAGGGAAAGATTATTGAATCTCGGATTTTGATGATGAAACCAATTAATAGCGTTTATGATTTGATCTGCATTTTGAGTGATGTAGGAAGCTTCGATCATGATGAGACAATTAAAGTAGGAAGAATCATGTTGGGTCGGTGGAATATGTCAGAAGATTGGACGTCGAGCCGAAGGATCGGTCGTCACATCGATAGAAGGTTTCGAGCTATAGATTTGGGCATCGGGTCAAGAAGAGCGGAAGTTACGCCAAGGAAATTAGAGTTGTGGAGGTCAATTGGCCGATTGGGCAATAGGCTACAAGAGAGGATAATGCGCCGAAGAATCGGATGAAGCGTTGATGGACCAATGACATGCTGGACAACATGATTCATGCTTTCTAATAATTGTCTAGATCGAAGTAAGTTATATTTGTGTAGGATTAACTATGATAGTGATCAAGACATAAAGCAAATGAAGTCCTGGAGTTAAGAACGAGATATCATTGGAAGTTCGAGAATTCGTCGGAAGTCCGGACGTTCGTCGGAAGTTCTATCGGAATCGACCGAGAAGTTTAGGAGCTTGCCAAAGAAGCTCATCGTGTTAGGACCGGAGTGGCACTAAGAGGGGGGGGTGAATTAGTGCAGCGGATTAAAACGTCGGTTTTGGATAAATCTTTCTGCCGAAGGATCGGTCGTCACATCGATAGAAGGTTTCGAGCTATAGATTTGGGCATCGGGTCAAGAAGAGCGGAAGTTACGCCAAGGAAATTAGAGTTGTGGAGGTCAATTGGCCGATTGGGCAATAGGCTACAAGAGAGGATAATGCGCCGAAGAATCGGATGAAGCGTTGATGGACCAATGACATGCTGGACAACATGATTCATGCTTTCTAATAATTGTCTAGATCGAAGTAAGTTATATTTGTGTAGGATTAACTATGATAGTGATCAAGACATAAAGCAAATGAAGTCCTGGAGTTAAGAACGAGATATCATTGGAAGTTCGAGAATTCGTCGGAAGTCCGGACGTTCGTCGGAAGTTCTATCGGAATCGACCGAGAAGTTTAGGAGCTTGCCAAAGAAGCTCATCGGAACTCGCCAAGAAGATCGTTGTGAAATCCAGGAGCTTGCCGGGAGTCTACTAGAATATTGCCGAGAGAACGTCGAAAGTTCACCGGAAGCTCGCCGGAAGAAAAGTGAACAAAAACTCTATGTTTCTAGAGTTGAAAACCCTTGTAAAAGTATAGAGTCCCTCATCCTAAAGTTTAGAGACCATTCTAAGGGAGAGTGTGAGGGAAGCTTTGTAAAATGGGGGTGTAAAGGTTCTCTCCTGAGCCTGCAAAAGGAGAATAGAGTTGTAAGAATGATGTTGATCTTCACATATTAAAGGAAGATTATTAGTAGATGCCAATGGCCTCGACGTTAGAAGAATCGGTGGAGTGGATATAGGTCAAGACGACCGAACTACTATAACTCGGTTTGCATTTACTTCTTGCAATTTACATTTACTGCAAACTGCCCTTCTTTACTCTTACTTACATTACATCCACTACTGGCTTCCGTACGATTTTAATTTCAAACTATTTTTCCGAAATCGGTTTTAATCGAAATGAATTTTTTGAAACCGACATTTTATCGCAGCACTGATTCCGCTCCCCCCCATCTTGGTGCCGACATGTTCCTAGCAATTCTTTGAATCAATGTAATTTTTACGAAAGCACTAATTTACACCCCCCTCTTAGTACCAATTTCGGTCTTAACATAGTTGACAATATTTTTTGTTTATCAATACTTATTTTTCTAAACCCTTCAATCACATTTATTGATATTAATATAAGAGAAATATTTGTTGGATACACGAGAAACTCGATCGCTATGCCCAATATTAAAGCTTGTGAGAAGTTCTAAACCCTGATTGATCCTGAATCCCTAACACATTGTACAACCAAATATGTTATCGAAAGTAATAGGAAACTTTCTTTTGATTGTATCTTCTTTTATTACAATCAGATGCTTTTTTATACAATATGTATTGCTATTTGTAGAACCTAATATTTATATTTCCCCTAAGCTAAACAAAATGTACGCTAAAGCTTTTTTTTTTTTTGAACCAGCATACACTTGAAAACACAAACATGTAGTGATTTTCAACGAAACTCATCTGGACTTACCACCTCAACATGATTACTAAATTAGCTAACATATGCATCAAATTAAAAAAATTCATATATTTATACACTTTTTTTTTCCTTCGTAAAATTGACATCCAACCAAATGAAGAAAAGATAATAAGAAAAAAAAAGGAAAAATATGCCGAGGGGGCGAGCTAAAAGACCAAATAAGAATAGGGCAAATAATTATTTGATTTTGAAAAAAAAATTAGAGTGCCCCTAATTTTTAAAAATTCTTATAAAACGTTCATTCTTTTCTAAAAGATGATTTGTCCCTTGTCTTCACCCCATCAGTCATTACCTCCACCCTTGATCACCTCTGTGCATGGGCCTCTCATCCTTTGCCCATTACCCCAGTTTGTTTTTGGTCACTTATATCTCTACCCCATTAAACCCCCCCCCCCCCACGCCCCACGTCTCCCGCATCATCATCCCCGTTTTTCTTTCTTATTGTCATTTTAATAGAGAGGGCTATGGGAAAGGGGAAGGTGCATGAGTGAGAAAAAGGAGAGCGGAGTCGAGGGCAATAATGCAAGCAAAGGCAATAGTTGATGAGGAATGGGGGTAGTGGGGGTGAAGGCAGAGGTTGATGTGCCCAGGGACTCACGTATGGAGGTGATAGTTGATAGAACGAAAGTAGGAGCAAAATCATCTTTTAGGAAAAAAGGGGTGCTTTGTAGAAGTTTTTGAAAATAACGAAGCTTTGCAAAAATTTTCAAAAAACTATAAGTGTTTCCTAAAAATTTACCCATAAAAATATGTCCATTGGTCACTGAGAAAAAAAAATGAAAATCAACATCTTTTAATATTTTTCTCTGGAATGCTCTTTGAAAAACCGAGAGAGAGAGAGAGAGAGAAACCAATAGCTTTCTAATAGCTGTTTCTGGAACGCTCTTCACATTAAAAAAAAAGAAATCCTGTAGGTTTTTCTAGAAATTTATCCATAGATATGTTTACTATAAAGCTTAATATGAGAAAAAAAAAATTTCTCTTTTTTAAAAGGTGTATTTTAAGATCTCTAAAACTAATATTGTTTATTATATGACAAACTCCATTCATTATGTTTTGATTTAATACGTGAGTCACACTCTAATAAAATTAAGCAAAAATAAAAAAAATAAAAATGCATCTATTTCCCATTTGTTCGTGATCCACTTTGTAGAGGTTTTGCTACCATTTTAGAATCTAAAACCTATAAATCTGAGAAGGTAATTTATGATTTATAACTTAGCATACCCTTTTGTGTGCATTGTGCGGCCAATTATGGAGTTGTACAAAGGAATCAAAAGAACAGGAAAGACAAATACTAAATCAGTTTCTCATGTGATTTTGATTGAAAATTGCTTATTTTCGTGTGTGTATGGAATCTTAAAATCCTAAATGATATTTCCTTCTAAAATTATAATGACATGTAGGAGTAGGAAATATATTTAAAATCTTACGAGGATGAAGTATATTTGTAATTAAATTCATAATATCATGACAAAATAACCTTATCTATCAATTTATTATTTTAAATATTTAACAATATTTTCTATACCGTTTACTGATTTATTTCCATAAGTTAATATTTCTTTATTTATAAAATATTAAATGGACTGTATTTTTTAGCATATCACTGGGGATCTTTTAAGTTACTTGAAAAATAGAGAAGGAATGAATCTTAAAATTATTTATTCCCTTGCATTAAGGTAATTTTATAGCCATTCTAACTACAAAGTGAAATCAAATTACCATTACAATTACTAACTTTGAAATATATTGCAATCCATTGAAAATATTGAAACACTTCTATATCTTTCTTTCTTTATAACACAAAATAATATATACATTATTAATCTAAAAATAAATAATATATCAATAAAATAGTGTAAATATCAATATATATATACATATATAATAATATGTACATTGCTAATCTCAAACAAAGATAATATAGCCATAAACTAGTGTAAATATCAATATATATATACATATATAATAATATGTACATTGCTAATCTCAAACAAAGATAATATAGCCATAAACTAGTGTAAATATCAATATATATATACATATATATGTCATAAAAAGTAAAAGCTAAAATAATATAACATTAATAAATATCAAATAATAGACCTAAACAACTATCAATATATATAGTGTAAGCATAAAAAATTTATAGATGTACAATATTTTAAATAGCAAACAAAATAACATACAATAACAAAAAAATATAAAAATAATAAATGCCAAATAATATGATAGATAAAATTAACTAATTAAGTAAATGACAAAAGATTATAGAAAAAGAATCCCTAAATGAGTAAAATAATGTAAAGGAATTATATGGTACATGCACCAAATATGTCAGTCAAGGTGGACATCGTTCCGGTTTCGGCTCCTAATGCCAACCGGTTGACTTCTATCTACATATCTTGATATTAATTTCTTGACTTTCCAAATACCCTTTCGATTGCGTGTCGACAAATCATGCAGTGAACGTCGGTATATCTTTGACGCACACCGACAATTCCCATGAAATCTCTGATAAGATTTCGCTGGCTCATCGATTCTGTTCATATCCTTCGTCATATTTGCCTTCCATCCCCGGCGATCTTCTCCGCAATCCTCTGTCGATATATACGCTAATTCTTACTATGGATCCATGCCGTTCTTCGTCCATAAGAACGTTGCCGCAGAAGACCACCTTCTCCTTCTCCGGTTAGCCTATGGATCATGTCAATCTCGATTGCCGAGACGACTCCTGCAGCCTTCTCCCCGTCGTGGTTGATGGCGATCTCGAGGGCTGTAAGTACTGCATACATGAAGTGACCGGCTGCAAAGCGATTCAGTTCCCCGGGGCATCGTCGCCTTGTTCCGCCGCGGCGGACAAATTGGTGACGACGAAGAAGGAGTACCCCGCCGACCCGTTCCTCCCTGACGTCAACGACAGCAACAGCGTCTACGGCACCGATGAGTTCCGCATGTTCTGCTTCAAGGTGCTGCCATGCTCCCGGGCGTACTGCCACGACTGGACTGCGTGCCCCTTCGTCCACCCTGGCGAGAGCGCGAGGAGGCGCGACCCGAGGAAGTACGCGTACAGCTGCTTCCCTTGCCTCCCCTTCAGGAGAGGCGCGTGCCCCAAGGGCGACATGTGCGAGTTCGCGCACGGCGTCTTCGAGCGGTGGCTCCACCCCATGCAGTACCGCACCAGGATGTGCAAGGATGGAACGCACTGCGCTCGGCGCGTGTGCTTCTTTGCGCACACGTCGGAGGAGCTCCGCGCCTCGCTCGAGTGCTCGCCTTTTCTGCAGCTCCCTTGTGTAAATATAGCGTGGCCGGAACTGCATCTTCTTGCTCTCAGCGATCTCCATCGTGTCAGAAATCGATCGTCTCTCCTCAATGTGGATGACCTCGCCATGCTTCCTGATTGCAGACTTCAGCAGATCAACGATTTGAGCTTGTTGCTTGGCCAAGAGTACCCAGCAACTTCCTTAGCTGGAAGGAAATGCAGCAGTAGCCTCTTCTCCGCTGAGATATCTTCGCCACCGGGGTTCACATCATCTCATCAGGTTGCATCGTCTCCGCAGCAGCATCAGAGTCTGCTGTTCTCTCCCAAAGCTATGAATCATGGTCATGATGGGAATTCCGCACCTTGCATCATTGAATCGAGTTCCTGTCCCAGCTATCCGATCCCTGCTGCACTGACTCCACAGGAGAGACTGCAGCGACATCTACCGGCCCTGAGCGTTGTTGATGATGGATCGACTTCCATTACCGGATCATCTGACTCCTCTCGGACCAACGAGTGGATTGCACTATCGAAGGAGATAGAGCAGGAGGTGAATGGTGAGGGGTTGGGACCGCATAAGCGGTCGACGTCGTTTGAACTGGGATGCCGCAGTGAGGAGGAGGCTGATGTCTCCTGGGTGTAGTCGCTGGTTGGCCCGCCGGAGATGAACGTGAAGCAAGTGATGAGTACATCAGTCACCATGGATGCGTGATATGGTTGCTCTACAAACTTCGATGTATGTGATCATGCGCCGCGGCGGAGAGAGGATTGCAGTTTGAAGTAGTGTTGCATGAGAATTTTTTGGTTCTTTTAGCGAAGATTAATTCCAAATATTTTGGTTTAATTTAGCTAATGTGATTGTTGCATTTTAAGAACTAAATTATTGTTAATTTAGCTAAATATTCATGGAGATGAACATTTTTTATGCCACGAGTGTCACTAACGTCGAAGGCGTGCTTTACTTGGGAGCTCAAGTTAGTTTATGGTCTTCTACGAGAGTAAAAAATAGAGTTTTAGATCATAAACTATGTTAAGAAACTCTCATTTATAAAGTTGCATGGGAAATTCTTTTGGAATAAAAAATATTTTTAAAAATATCTCTTTAACTGATATATTCATATTGATGTGATGAGTCCAAATTATTGAATTCTAAATATTGAATTTTTATCTATTAAGATTTGATAAGGTCCGACAAAGATTTATTCTCAAAGAATCTAGACCGTAATCTCTATCGGCAAAGATCATATTGATGGGAAATAGTATTGAAATAAAAAATATTTTTTAAAAAATCTCTCCTTAATCAACTATATTCATATCAATGTGATGAGTCCGATTTACTAAATTCTAGGTATTAAATCTCTATCGACTAAGACTTCATAAGATTAAATTTTGATAAAGATTTGTTCTCAAAGATCTAGACCCTCCTAATCTAAAACATTAGTTAGCGATGAGTGAACATATTGACAAACTACAATCATTGATGTATAATTTGAGATTATACAAGCAACTAAGATACTTTATCTACAATCATTTGTCGATATCAAATTACATATTTTGCAGTAACGAAATCTACCCATCAAAAATATTTCCTAAAAATAGAATTACTGGGGACCCTTTCCATAAGACAAATATCCAAAATTCATATTATTTCGTACTAAAAGTGCATGAAAATACATAAAATTTTGTCCCATTTGTTTCGGGAGGCTCTTTATCATAGGCATATTCAATGGGTAAAATTTGAGCCAAAAACACTCATTTTGATTCAACTATAACATATATTTTTTGGAAATAATAACATCACTCTCCCAATCTTAAACTTTGGTCATCCAAATTTTACCAATAGAACTTTCTCCTTGAAAAGCTCCTCTTATAGGTGGACTTACGAAGCCAGACCGTAAATTATTGTTCCGGTCTGATCCAGTCCGGACCGGCCCATGATTGCAGTCATTGCTTCCTTATCGTACTTCTTCCACTCGCCAATCGAAGACGAAGCTGAAGCGGACACAAAGCCCCTCGTCTTCTTTTCCCGGGCTCTCGATCTCGATCGGAGGAACCACCACGAAGCGGCTGTGATGGCGGCGACCCCCGATCTTCTCTTCGGCCTGCGCAACAGCTTCTACTTGGGCGCCTACCAAGCGGCCATCAACAGCAGCGACATCCCCAACCTCCCCGCCGACGACGCCCTCGAGCGCGATGTACTCGTCCACCGATCCTACATCGCACTCGGATCCTACCAGGTTCCCCTTTTCTCCTTCGGATCTCTTCTTATTGATCAAGGATCTCGATCTATGATCGGTTTGTCGGTTTCCTTGCAGCTAGTCATCAATGAGATTGATTCGTCGGCTCCTACTGCTCTCCAGGCCGTCAAATTGCTCGCCCTTTACCTCTCTGAAAACAAGGTTCAGTCTTTTATTTCCACCCCTCTGTTTTTTTATCGGATTTCGGATTGATTTAGGTTTGGTTTCAGATATCTTGATATTGTTTCTTCGGATCTGGGATGTGGAAATGATGGTTCAAATGTTTAGTTCTTATTGAAATCCTTCTAAATCTTCCTTGGGTTTCTTTATGATTAGTTCTTTCAAAGAGTAATTTTAGTTGATAAGAAAATCTTTCTCATCTGTCCTTCGCGTTGTTAGATATGCACAATATTTTTCCGGAAAGGCACTCATGACAAATGATACTCTGTCCCTTCAGCTTACTGAAGGCACAAAATTATTCAACATGTTAAAATCAAATTATTGAACTTGACAACCACTTGATCAGATTTTAGTGGATAAAATAGAATTTTATTTAAGATTCTCATTGCTATTATTAAGATGTGGAAATTGTTAGCTGAAATGGTTAGGTTCTATTGCTGCAGCTAGTCTCTTTGTTCTTTTATGCATTAAACAATGCTCAAGAGGCGACAGTGCCAGGAGATTTGTGGAATTTGACATTGTTTATTTAGCTAATATATCAATACTTAAAAATCAGTTTTCTCTTTTTAAAGTCATATTAAGATGGTTCGACTTGGGAAAAAATTGAAATCTTACAAAATTTTGTTAACATTTTTTTTTTGGAGTATATGGTGAAACTAAATGCAATAGTATAGCACATGATTGTGGTGCCAAATAATCAATTTGTTTATTTATGTTTGTTTTGTTTTCCTTCATTTGAAGACTTTTGTCACATCTATATGTTGATAACTTGATGTTCACCAATCTTTTATGTGGAATTTTAGTGATGTCTGGGATTATGTTCCTTCAAGCCTCCTCTCATCCTGCTGTAAGCTGTCAGCCACTATGATGTTTTTACATGTAATGAAAGGAGAATTTTCTCTTTACTCATCCATAGGTTCTTGATGAAAGCAATTGAAATTCTTAACTATCACTACTACCTTCAAGTTTTGATAGTACTTTGTTTGAATCTTTCCTTAACTTATCTTGATTTGAATCAGCAATAGTAAAATGGTCAGTTAAGTTGGACCCATTTCTTTTTCTTTTTGGTATTTGCAATCAATTTCAGTGGAGATAGGTTGTGCCTTTGGGGTTCAAGGATTTGTCAAAATATGCCAAACTCTTGTATTTCTCATACTGATAGTTTTACCAGTCATGGGCTCTCATATGATCCTCTCTTATGACCTTTTTGGTGACCAAGGAGGCTGCTATTTCAAGTCTCCAAGAATGGTTAAGTCATGCTGAAATAAGCAACAATCCCATTCTTCGACTAATTGCCGGGACCATATACATGTATGAGCAAGACTACAATGAGGCACTTAAGCATACCAACTCTGGGGGAAGTATGGAACTGTAAGTACTGGTTTTCTTACTCATTGGAGATAGAGATGTTGTTCTGTTGTATATTTGATTCATCAAATCAAATTTTGCTACTACTGTTTATTGTTTAAAATTTAAAATTACTTTATTGTTTCATACTCCAAGTAGAATAAGTTTTTATTGTAAGTTATTCAAAACTAACTTTAACAGCATCTACTTAATAATTTTTAAGGTGCTAAGAAGTAAAATTTGTAATGCAATAAGTCAAAATTTTCATTGTTGTTAATGCTGTGAATAGCTTAGTGATCACCACCAAATTCAATTGCTTTTTTCAGGCATGCTTTGAATGTTCAGATATTCATTAAGATGCACAGGTCAGACTATGCTGAGAAACAACTCAAGATCATGCAACAAATCGATGAGGACCATACACTTACACAACTTGCAAATGCATGGTTGGATCTGGCAATGGTGATCCTGGTTTTTAACTGCATGATTGTAGTAATACTTAATTATTTTGTCTTATTTGTTTGAAATTTGTTGTGACTTAGGGTGGTTCCAAGGTCCAGGAAGCATATCTTATTTTTCAGGACTTCTCTGAGAAGTATCAGATGACTGGAACAATTATGAATGGCAAGGCTGTCTGTTGTATGCACATGAATCGCTTTGATGAGGCTGAGTCCTTATTGCTCGAAGCACTGAACAAGGTGAGCCTCTAAAATTATCTTGTTTCAGATAATCCAGTATAGTTTTCCCTAAAATTAGATAAAGAGTATAACATGATGTTTCTTTACTTCTGCGAGAAAAAATAATAAAAACATCTGGCTTCAGGATGCAAAGGATGCAGAAACTCTGGCCAACCTTGCTGTGTGCAGTCTTCACCTAGGCAAACCTTCATCACGATATCTCAAGTAAGTAACTGGTGATCTTTTTCGGATTAAGGAATCCTAGATGACATCCCAAAGGCTAGATGACATCTCAAATGGACACAATGTTTGCCTAGTTTTTTAATTAAGTGTAGCATATATAATATTACTTTCTATCTATCACTCTTTTTACGTTGCCAAACAAATATTACTTTTTGTCATGAAATGACTTATAGAGACACAACATGATTGCTCTAAATTTTACCACAAGCTTTAATGCTCAAATTTAGTTGAAAACTCTGAAACCGAAGCACTTTCAATGTTGATTGTACACCATATTGTCATAAGATTCTCTTGCCCATAACTAGCATCCCATATAGTCCTTGCTATTTTAACTATTGTATATTAATAATGCTCACATAACATGCTCGTACGAAGCTGTAGTATTGGCTTTGTTTACGGATTATTACAGTGTGTCATGTGCCTACCACAGGCTTGGCATTGGTCGCAACAACCGGCACATGCCACGCCAACTTGATTCTTCCCTAATTTGTGGTACAGCTGATCAGTCCATGGTTTACTACGATGATCATCCTAGGATGAGTCAGCTTTTTCCTTGATGCTTCTGATTTGCTGGACCCTTTGCAGCAGAAGTGTAAAAGCTTGTTCGTCTAAATTATTAGGATATTATTGATTGTGGGATTTTTGGATCCTAAAGAAGCTAAAATAAAAAGTAGATCATGCTGGAAATTAGAATAAAAACTATCTTCTTTGTTTTTAAGTGGCCAAAATAGTTGTCTTTTTAACAAGACTTTGTAACATCTTGTTTGCATTATGGAGTTTGTACTGATGAGTATAGAATACGATAAGTAGATCATGCTGAAAGTTATAACAAAAAGCATCTGTGTTTCTTTTAAGTGGCCAACATAGTTGTCTTTTTAACCTGTTAAAGATGTAAAAATGACTTTGTTCTTAGGATCGGAGCGGCACTAAGAGGGGGGCGGGGCGGGGGGTGAATTAGTGCAGCGGATTAAAACTCGTAAGTTTGAAATCGATTTCGTAAATGTGTAGAGATTTCGATTCGACAAAAGATGACTTAGTAAAGATAGCTTAGAGTAAAGGAAGGAGA
Source organism: Musa itinerans (assembly GCA_001649415.1). NCBI lineage: Eukaryota > Viridiplantae > Streptophyta > Magnoliopsida > Zingiberales > Musaceae > Musa > Musa itinerans. The sequence goes on from LVTN01001257.1 coordinate 84,045, forward strand.
TGAAAACCGAACGTTTGCTGCTAAGTAAATAAATGTTTCAGAAGGTTAAACACTCACACATTCAAGGAACACCACAATTTAAAATGGTTCGGTCAAATGACCTACATCCACTTGCGAAGCCTTCTTCGATGAGGCTCCCAACTTCTACTAGCAAATCACTTTGAAGGAGAAGGACCAAATACCCCTCATACAACCTTTTTACAAGTGGTTCACACTCTTATTGATTTTTCAAAGAGAACGAGGGAGGTAAACACTTAAGCTATTGAAAATAAGACTTTGCTAAAGCTTTTTCTCAATTTCTAACTTATCAAAAGGTTGT
>LVTN01001258.1:0-61092 GCA_001649415.1 Musa itinerans
TGAATTAATATTTATTTTTCACATAAAAACATGATTTATGATTTATCATAAATCATGTCGAATGTATTAACAACCACTGTTACTTGTTGACATTGCTGATGCAAGATTTTTGTCCTTTCTTTCCTTTTTGTACTTGTTATATACTTCTTATCTTTAATTGTGGCACGATACCATTGACAGAATTTTTACCGTGCAGGTATTTGCTTGAACACCCATAGCACATTCGACAAGGGGTAAATCTCTCGTAGTTTTCATTTCAGATCCCTCGGCCATGCACGATCGATGAGTTCTTGCGATGTTGGTTTGATGTAAGCCTTCAGATCATTCCGATGAAATCACCAATCAGAAAAATAACGAGGCCAATTCCCAATCAAACATTCAATGATCAGCAACACGCCAAGTCAGAAGACGATCGTTCCCATTGTGGCTTGTGCCTATGTTGTTTGTTTAAATGTCACCGTGAAGGTCGAGGGCACGAGGGGACGGGCGAAGGGCGCCGTTATGTGTGCTTACGTGCTCACTGCAAACAGCTTGGAACTCCCAAGTTACCAAAAGCAATTGATATTTGGAGTTCTGATTTCAATCTGCGATAGGACATACAATATGCAGAACTGAAGTCGTTAAGCCTGTAAAATAATTGAAATGTTGGATATGGATCGATATTTCGGATTCATATGGTATTCGGATTTAAAGCATAGGCGGATCTGGATCCGTTACCCGATGCTCGGCAATTGCGCCACCAATTCAATTATACGACGGTTCGATAAAAGCCTCTCGTGTCGTCGTGCAATATAAATGCATGGCTCGTCGTTTTAACTCAAAGATGGAATGGTCATTCATGACATTTCAAGTTGATGATTGGTTGAGCTATGTATCAATCAACCGGGACGGGTGACTGTTATTTAGAGTTGAACCGGGTTCAGAAATAGTCGATTCGAACCGGTCCAAGGACGAGAGACTATATATACGTGTCTTGGGTGTCGCCGCCGTCTCATTCTCCGCAAAACCCTAGCACCAAAGCTCAGGTTCTCTGCCGTCGCCGCCGTCGAGATGCCGCCCAAGTTCGATCCGGCCCAGGTCGTCGACGTCTACGTGCGGGTTACAGGCGGCGAGGTCGGCGCGGCGAGTTCTCTCGCGCCAAAAATCGGTCCCCTGGGGCTGTCCCCGAAGAAGATCGGAGAGGACATCGCCAAAGAGACGGCCAAGGAGTGGAAGGGCCTCCGCGTCACCGTCAAACTCACCGTACAGAACCGGCAGGCCAAGGTCACCGTCGTCCCCTCCGCCGCCGCCCTCGTCATCAAGGCCCTCAAGGAGCCGGAGCGCGACCGCAAGAAAACCAAAAACATCAAGCACAACGGAAACATCTCCCTCGACGACGTCGTCGAGATCGCCAGGGTCATGAGTCCCAGGTCCATGGCCAAGGACCTCAGCGGCACCATCAAGGAGATCCTCGGCACCTGCGTCTCTGTCGGCTGCACCGTCGACGGGAAGGATCCCAAGGATCTCCAGCAGGAGATCTCCGATGGCGACGTCGAGGTGCCGCTCGAGTAAGCCTTAATTACCTTCGCATTCGGGTCAGTTTGCTTTGAATTGATGCTTGTCATCTTTATATTGCTGGTTTATGAGACTTCAAGATTTCTGCATGTAGTTTAGATGCACTATATTAGCTTGATCGAGTCTTGATCTGGTTAAGTATGAAAACATTACGGCTATGTTTGCAATCAAAATGACATTTTTGAGCAAATAACATTATGCTTATGTTTGCCACTTCGCTTGAATCTATAAATCTATAACATACTCAATGCTGTTTGTTAATGATTGCTTTGTGATATTAGAATTTTGTATCAGACAATGCTCTTTAGCTGACATGATGTTGTTACTTGTTTTATCGATGGATTTGAGCTATTCTAATGCCTAGCATGTGTGAAAGATGCATAACATCTTTCCCACAATATGATGGATGGAAAAGCTTCTTGCTTAACGAAAATTGGATCTATTTAGTGCTTTTATGCAAAATCTGATATTAGAATTTTGTATCAGACAATGCTCTTTAGCTAACATGATGTTGTTACTTGTTCTATCAATGGATTTGAGCTATTCTAATGCCAAGCATGTGCGAAAGATGCATAACATCTTGCCCACAATATGATGGATGGAAAAGCTTCTTGCTTAACAAAAATGGGATCAATTTAGTGCTTTCATGCAAAATCAAAAGTTGATCTGATATTGGTTAGATAAAGCAGTGAGATCAAACTGTGGTGTGTCTCAGATTTATGCTGTTCCTTTATCTTTCCGGTTATAGCTTTATAATGAGGAATTGAGGAGAACTCTCACCGATCTTTTTATTATCTGTTAGATCTCGGTCAATTGCAAAAGTGATCCTTGTTCGTGACTCCGAAAGAAATCACCTTCTTTTCTCTAGCAAATTATCAGCAATGTTAACTAGCTCACTTCTTTCTTAACTCTTTGGTGTTGTCAAGGACTTCTTATTCACATATCTTTTCTATTTCCCTTGCAACATGTTGTTTCAATTTGCAACAAATTCATTATATCTCCCTTGCTGTATGTGCTTGCTTTTGTTTACTCTCAAGCACTTTGGCTTTCCACTCACTGTCAATTGAATTGATCCAGTTTGCGAATTCCGCACTACCTTTGCTTACACGTATACAAATATGTACATGGCAGACACATGACATACAGATGTAGTGAGTCAATGATTCTGTGTGTTGTCATCATCCTGTTCTTTGATCCGGAGGAAAAAAGAAATAGGTAACGAGTCCAACAAGATCGTCTTCTTTAGAGTGCGAGAAAAAAGGCTTTTTTTCTTAAGTTTGAGAGAGAAGTACTGAATACATAGAGGAGTAGATGGTGATATATTATTTAAGCATCCTTCGTGTTCTATGAACAACGATGGATTGGGCCAATGTTTTTTAGAGAGAAAAAAGTTTGAGAGAGAGGCATTTAATACAAAGAGGAGTGGATGGTGATATATTATTTAAGCATCCTTCTTGTTCTATGAACAACGATGGATTGGGCCAATGATAATGATCTTTTCTTTCTCAAAGTTTACGTGTGTCCAGTAATGTTTATTATGTCCTTGGTAATTTTTCTTCAACTAGACTAGAACTCAAGAATGATGTGTGTCATTTGCTCATTATTCAATTATCTGAATGATGTGCGTCATTTGTTCAAGCAACGCAGTCATTTTTGCATAGAAAATGTTAGAAAGCTCTTGTTCTTGAAACTGATCGAGAGCACTTGAAAGGAGATTGAGTTTACACTCGGGAGGGTTTCCATCTCAGTTTATGTGCTTCTCAAGCCTTTATGTAGTTTAGCACTCCACCAGTGTCATCTAAATCTTTATTTACATTGCATCGATTAATCAATTGGAGGAGTTTAGTGCCTCAATTTGTTTTTTCTAGCTTATTTCCGAGTGTTTTAGTGGTTAGTGGTGGTAGAATGAGTGTTTTAGTGGTTAGTGGTGGTAGAATGATGCAACATGTTGTTTCAATTTGCAACAAATTCAATTTGCAACATGTTGTTAGATCTCGGTCAATTGCAAAAGCGATCCTTGTTCGTGCTCCGAAAGAAATCACCTTCTTTTCTCTAGCAAATTATCAGCAATGTTAACTAGCTCACTTCTTTCTTAACTCTTTGGTGTTGTCAAGGACTTCTTATTCACATATCTTTTCTATTTCCCTTGCAACATGTTGTTTCAATTTGCAACAAATTCAATTTGCAACATGTTGTTAGATCTCGGTCAATTGCAAAAGCGATCCTTGTTCGTGCTCCGAAAGAAATCACCTTCTTTTCTCTAGCAAATTATCAGCAATGTTAACTAGCTCACTTCTTTCTTAACTCTTTGGTGTTGTCAAGGACTTCTTATTCACATATCTTTTCTATTTCCCTTGCAACATGTTGTTTCAATTTGCAACAAATTCAATTTGCAACATGTTGTTAGATCTCGGTCAATTGCAAAAGCGATCCTTGTTCGTGCTCCGAAAGAAATCACCTTCTTTTCTCTAGCAAATTATCAGCAATGTTAACTAGCTCACTTCTTTCTTAACTCTTTGGTGTTGTCAAGGACTTCTTATTCACATATCTTTTCTATTTCCCTTGCAACATGTTGTTTCAATTTGCAACAAATTCAATTTGCAACATGTTGTTAGATCTCGGTCAATTGCAAAAGCGATCCTTGTTCGTGCTCCGAAAGAAATCACCTTCTTTTCTCTAGCAAATTATCAGCAATGTTAACTAGCTCACTTCTTTCTTAACTCTTTGGTGTTGTCAAGGACTTCTTATTCACATATCTTTTCTATTTCCCTTGCAACATGTTGTTTCAATTTGCAACAAATTCAATTTGCAACATGTTGTTAGATCTCGGTCAATTGCAAAAGCGATCCTTGTTCGTGCTCCGAAAGAAATCACCTTCTTTTCTCTAGCAAATTATCAGCAATGTTAACTAGCTCACTTCTTTCTTAACTCTTTGGTGTTGTCAAGGACTTCTTATTCACATATCTTTTCTATTTCCCTTGCAACATGTTGTTTCAATTTGCAACAAATTCAATTTGCAACATGTTGTTAGATCTCGGTCAATTGCAAAAGCGATCCTTGTTCGTGCTCCGAAAGAAATCACCTTCTTTTCTCTAGCAAATTATCAGCAATGTTAACTAGCTCACTTCTTTCTTAACTCTTTGGTGTTGTCAAGGACTTCTTATTCACATATCTTTTCTATTTCCCTTGCAACATGTTGTTTCAATTTGCAACAAATTCAATTTGCAACATGTTGTTAGATCTCGGTCAATTGCAAAAGCGATCCTTGTTCGTGCTCCGAAAGAAATCACCTTCTTTTCTCTAGCAAATTATCAGCAATGTTAACTAGCTCACTTCTTTCTTAACTCTTTGGTGTTGTCAAGGACTTCTTATTCACATATCTTTTCTATTTCCCTTGCAACATGTTTCAATTTGCAACAAATTCATTATATCTCCCTTGCTGTATGTGCTTGCTTTTGTTCTACTCTCAAGCACTTTGGCTTTCCACCCACTGTCAATTGAATTGATCCAGTTTGCGAATTCCGCACTACCTTTGCTTACACGTATACAAATATGTACATGGCAGACACATGACATACACATGTAGTAAGTCAAAGAGTCCAACAAGATCCTCTTTTTTAGAGAGAAAAAAGTTTGAGAGAGAGGCATTTAATACAAAGAGGAGTGGATGGTGATATATTATTTAAGCATCCTTCTTGTTCTATGAACAACGATGGATTGGGCCAATGATAATGATCTTTTCTTTCTCAAAGTTTACGTGTGTCCAGTAATGTTTATTATGTCCTTGGTAATTTTTCTTCAACTAGACGAGAACTCAAGAATGATGTGTGTCATTTGCTCATTATTCAATTATCTGAATGATGTGCGTCATTTGTTCAAGCAACGCAGTCATTTTTGCATAGAAAATGTTAGAAAGCTCTTGTTCTTGAAACTGATCGAGAGCACTTGAAAGGAGATTGAGTTTACACTCGGGAGGGTTTCCATCTCAGTTTATGTGCTTCTCAAGCCTTTATGTAGTTTAGCACTCCACCAGTGTCATCTAAATCTTTATTTACATTGCATCGATTAATCAATTGGAGGAGTTTAGTGCCTCAATTTGTTTTTTCTAGCTTATTTCCGAGTGTTTTAGTGGATTGGAGGTTATTTCCGAGTGTTTTAGTGGTTAGTGGTGGTAGAATGAGTGTTTTAGTGGTTAGTGGTGGTAGAATGAAATGTGAATACGGGGAACTCATCAGAGAAGTATTTGTAGGAACTTAACTAATGATAAAGAACATATGGATATTGATGAGATCGAAACTTGAACAAACTCTATTATGTTTGTTTTTGCTGCTCCTGCAACCCATAGGAAGTCTGTCGCTTTCACGAGCGCTCCGCGGCTTCTCCCTTCATCCCCACCGCAGGGCTGTGCGCGTCTTCCTTGGGAACCTCGTACAGCGTCAGTGCTGCCTCCGATCCCGGCAGCGGAAGGCTTGCTTCGTCGCGGAGCACCGCTGTGAGGACGGCCACCACCTCGCTCATTGCCGGCCTCGCCTTGGGGTTCTGGCTCAGGCAGTCGTAGGCCAATCTCGCCACCCTTTCCGCGTTGGCATTGGAATACTGGCCTCCGATTCTGGGGTCGATGACGCGGAACAGCCTCTTGCGACGGACGAGCAGAGGGCGAGCCCACTCGACCAGGTTGTGCTCTCGGCTTGGCCTGCTCCGGTCCAACGCTTTGCGTCCGATGAGCAGCTCCAAGAGCACGACGCCAAACCCATACACGTCGCTTCTCGCGGTTAGATGGCCTGCCAAATCACAATCAAAGAAATTTATAATACGAATTTTTTTTGATAAAGTTAGAAATCCTAAATAGTAAATTAGAAGGAAAGATAAAACACAAAATATTAACTGAAAATTAGATGAAATGAAGAGAGATGCCGTGACAAATGTTTTTATTGAGTTAAAACATTTAGAGAAGAGTTCAATTTATATTGAGTATTAATAAAAAATTACCATAGTTTATACTGTAATACTAACATTATTTTTAATTTTCATTCTGCTTTTTTCCTTTGCAGTGTAACATTTGACATACAAACAGATAATGTGCAATCTCTATGCATAATTTACTGGCAATGAATGACCAAAACGATTGGCGTTTAAGATGTAAAGAGCGAAATACGACATGGTATGGATTAATGGAAGGTAATGCCAAGCTCAATTTATTGCTTACCAGTCATTATGTACTCGGGAGCTGCATAACCAAAGGTTCCCATCACCGTGGTGGAAACATGTGTTTGCTCTCCCATAGGTCCCTCCTTCGCAAGGCCGAAGTCGGAAAGCTTTCCATTATACTCCTGCATAAAGAAAGGGTCTTCAAATAATCTGAAAACTCACACTTCTAAAGCTGAAATGCATGACTGTTTCATTATGATCAGTTGTCTTTAATTAAACAGAAACCGACTGTGTTCTCACAAACACCATCACAATACTTTGCATATTTCCAATACATAAGTTTTATCATTTTTTCACTAATTCATCTGTTACAAATCAATTTAAAATAATTTTGAACATAAAGGAATAGCTTCAAGTTTAAATTGAACATACAGTTTCTAGATGTGGCACCATCTTTTTTGGATACTTTAATTCTTATACCAAGAGACAAACCAGACTTACTATAATCGAAGCTTGCTTAATTGTATAACGAGCTAACTGGTTAGATTCTCGAAACATGAAGGCCTTTTTATGCTCCTTTTCAAGAACAAAAACTGTAAACAGAGAAACATGGTTAAAGAGGGGGTGGAAGAAGACAAACCGAATCAAGCAAGATGTTTGATGTCTTGAAATCACGATAGATGATGGGTCTTTCAGCTCCATGAAGAAAGCCAAGCCCATTTGCAGCATCCAGAGCTATCTTAATCCGAGTCAACCATGGCATGGTAGTGCACCCATCTGACGATGAAGTTTAAGATGATACAATAGTCAATTATCTTCGTCCTGACTTTGAGAACCTGGGAAAATTCATTCATTATCTAAAAATAGGACATTTAGCTATATGTTTCATCCTTGACCTAATTAATAGTCATTGTTCTCTCAGAACCAAGTGAATTTGTGAATACCAAAAGCAGGCATGTCTTCTTATTTATCAAAAGTCAAACATGGTTCCTATTAGACAAAGAAATCAACTTAACGACGGAAAATGTATATAAGAGCATATGAGATCATCATCATACTTTTGAAGAGTTTACATTCTAGGCTCCCACAGGTCATATACTCATAAACCAGAAGCCTATGTTCATCCTCACAGCAGTAGCCAATAAGTTTGACAAGGTTTGGATGACTCAAGTGCCCAAGATAGTTGACTTCTGCCTGACAAACAAGGAAGAAGATGATGAATTACAAACCCTCTGAATAGACCATTCAAACTTATCATATAAATTGGTTTACTGTCTAAAACAAGATATATATATATATATAATATAATATAATATAACTTTTTCTTTCAAGATCAGACATATAGAAAAAACTTTATTAGCTAGAAGTAAATGAAATGATAATTTGCCAAGGTAGTAGCAGAGTCTATGTTCGAGCATGGAGTAAACTTGAGGATCAATTATCAGGGACCCTATTGTTGAAGCATACATGAAATGATAGTAAATGGAATTAATGTTCATGAGAAGTGAAAGAAATGATATTTACCAGCCATTCCTTGTCTCCCTGGTGTCCATCTGGATTAAGCCTTTTAACAGCAACCTGAGTGTAATCAAAACCTGGCCTGACATTATCATCTATAGTACCTTTGTAGACAAGGCCAAACCCGCCCTCGCCAAGTACTAAATCTGGACGAAAGTTCTTGGTAGCCAGCCTCAATTCTTCATATGTAAATGTTTGGACATTGCCATAGCCAGGCATCTGTCGGAAGTCTTCCACGTCTTTGATTGTCACAGGCAAACACGCAACATTGTTGGTCATCTCTGCAACATTCTGTTCTCGGGTAGGAGCTGATGCTAAAGAAGCATTACCAATTTGAACCGAGGAAGGTTTCAGTTGATTAGTACTTGCAGGTACAACTATTTGCAGCAAAAAAATATGGTCATCGTTGAGTCCACTCATACTAAAATCCTTTAAATAATTGGACGCGTTGATTGAATTCAATCCAAGTCTGAACAGCCTAAACTTCAGAATGCTCATAACATAATAACTACGAAGAGTCAGCCATGAAGTAACGAAACATTTTGTTTATTCAGTCTTTCATGGTGAAATGTAAGTAGTTGTACATACAAGGAGAAGTACAGCTACCGGACTTGCAGAAGTAATACATATGTAACACATCTACTTAGAAAAGTTACTTATTTATCCAGACATACAACATTTGTTGCCAGATATTGCACCATAATCTGTACCTTAACATATATACAGAGATTGACTAGACTAAGTGATGTTCTTTATTTCTCCTTTAGAAAAGCAGTAATCTCCATATTACAGCTCGGAATAGCTGTGCTGAAGGGTTTATGTATTGTATCCCTCTAAAACTAAGTAATCTCCCTTACCAATTAGGTTGTATGTCCATTGTTCATAGGATTTCTTCAAGTAGAATGACACTACAAATTAGGTTGTGTGCAGATTATTGAGATTAATGCTTGCTTTTCATGTTAACTTGATAACATATAAGCTTTGGTTTATATAAAAAAAAAATTATTATATATTGAATCATTAAGATAGTAACAAAATGTCTCCTCTCATTACTAGCTAGTTCAGGATCAACTCGAACTCGCTCTTAGCTCGAATACAAACAAACAAATTGAGTTTGAACTTACTTTTCATGTTAATTTGATCGAATAATCGAATTTTTACTTGACGAATTCAAGTTATTCTTAAATTGACCCACAATGAGAACAGAAATCTTGCACTATCTTAACTATCAAATATATATTAAATAGTATATCATCTATTAATGTAAACAAAAGCTTATCATGTTAACATGAAAGGCAATCATTAACCACACAACCTAGTTCGTAATGCCGTGTTTCAGATTCTACGATGGACTAAGAACGAAAAGGAATTGATGTGTGATTAAAGAGGGGAAGATCACCTGATCCGGTCTGCTTAGGGGAATAGGGGTCTATCGAGCTAAGGCAGCTCCCCATGGTTCCCCCCGGATCCCTCCTTCCCCTGGGGGCGGAGAGAGAAAGAGAGCCTCAACGCCGTAGGTCCATTCGCCCGCCCCTGATCCGATGGCCTGCCTTCGACGGACCCCGGAAATCCCCTGCTGCAGCAGCGTCGGCGTCGGCGTCGGCGAAGGCAGTTACGGTGGGACTCGGAGGCGATTCGGTCCCTTCTAATCGCCGCGGCAAAAGAGGCTCTCCGGGTCGCGAGGATTTTGGGAAGGGAAGGGAAGGGAGAGAGAGAGAGAGGACAGAGGAGAGGAGCGAAGCGGGAAATATGATTCGTTTCGTTTCGTTTCGTTTCGTTTGGTATTTATTTCGAGGAGGAGGAGGATAGGAGCAAGAGTCGGCGCCGGAAACGGTAAAACCTGGTAATAAACACCCCCCCTTGGGAGGACCTGCATGTCGTTTACCCGCACATCTGATTGCGTTTTCTTACGTGGGACCCACGCGAAATCACATTAGCCGCTGTCCAAGCAAAGCATCCAACCTCGTAATACGGCAATGCCCATAGAGATTCAACGACACCACGAAAAAGCCTCGCCCAGTGTATATTTTTGCTGGGACATATAAGTTATCATCTTATTTCACAGAATGCGATCAGGGATGACATTGATATCTTATTGCCTTCTTCGTCCACTGAGAGAAGAGACGCCATCGACGGTGGAGAATCCAAAGCCTTGTCTCGGCCTCTTCGCCCAGCTCGGAGATCGCTGTCCAAGGTTTGCTTCTGTATTGACATTACGAGTATCACAACGACATGGATCGCAACCAGAGAGGTCGAAAAGTCGGCTGATACTCAGCGAAGAGCAAGACATAATGTTTTTATTATATAAAAATTTTAATATTAAAAATTAAAATCAAATAATAATATATTTAAATTTATGATATATATTTTTCATATTGTTTAGAAAATTTTTATTTGATCTATGGACATATTGTTGTCGGGTTATAGCAATGTTGATATGAAAAGAAAATTAGACTCGTTTTCTTTCCTTTTTCTATTATCACACGATCGTTACGAAGAAGATTTGTAATATCTCAATAATATTAATTAATTCATATGATAGTTATGTATCCTCATCTCATCTTATCTATGTATCCGTATATCTGTATATTATATTTTTAGTTCTTAGGTTTATCTATTTATAAATGAGAGCAAAGAGTCTGAAATAAATAATTAAAAGAATTTCTCTGATCAATGTAATTTCCTAAGGAATCCTGTCATAGTTGAACTTCTTTTCTATTAATAAATAATTATAATCAAAATTCAATCATATTTATAATATATATTACATAATTAGATATAGTAATATAATCTAACAGTCTTCCATTTGACTCATTAACTAGCAAGATATAAAAAACTAAAATCAAAATAAATAATATAAAATTTTATTTAAAAATAATTTTATTTAGTTGGATTCTAAAACTTTGAAAAACTATTTTACATATACATATGAATTTTATAAAATAGTTCAATAAGCATAATACCACATTAAATTTTACTATCAATGCAAATCATAACGGTTGTATGTCATCAATGTCATACTTCTTTTTATATATTATAACACTATTAACTCTTTCTAATATAGTCTAAAATGACCCATGTAATTTATCTTATTAAGATAACTATATTAACACATCCAACCTAATATATATATACATACATATAAACAAGATAGTAAAAATAAATAATTTTAATTACATAAATAAGAATGTTAATTATAATTTTCACTTAGATATGCATCACTATATTTTTCATGGGTTACTCACAATCCCAATTGTAGCAATATGTTCTTTTAGGTTGTAAGTTCTAAGTGAATAGATCAACAATTAGTACGGTAGAACTCAAGTTATTAATTGATATTAATTATTTATGGACTCATTTTCTCTAACTATAAGTATTTTATACTATAATGCATAGAGCTACAATAGTATTTATTATTATTAGAGAAGAAAATTATTGTGATATATCACAAAGTATCTTTAGCAATTTAGTAATTAAGTCTGACTATACCAAGTCATGAGATAAAATTTTATCATCATAAAGCTTGATTAGTAGCCTCAAAAGCATATCACAAAATAAGCTTCTATTGTTAATAATGTAATAATATATTAATTTATATTTTTCTTTATAAATTATCCCTTCAACTAATATAGATATAGTTCGTAAAGTGGACTTCATGTTATCGAGATAATTTACAGAACCAACACTTGAAAAATACTATAATTTTGAGCTGATCTAATTATATATATATGAGTATATAATTTTTCATATATTTTAGATATCTTATTATAATTTTTTAATTTTTTTTATTCTTAGATAACTCTAATATCTACCCAGTATTTTAATTATAAAATTGATATATGATCTGGCATAGGCTTAAGCATAAAATAGACTTCTAATTGTGTATACATAATAAATATTTTTATTTATTTGATTCTTTCTAAGTTATTTTAAAATATTTATTTTGATTGAATTTTTTTACTTTTGTTAATTGTTGGACAAATATTATATATTAAATTTCTTCAAGTCTCGATTAATATATCTTTTTTGAGATAGTCCTAGCAATCCTTGAGATCTATCCATGAATATATCAATGCCAATAATATAAAATACCTCATTCATATCACGTATCTTAAAATTCTTGGTGAGAAAATTTTTAGTTCAATATAATAAACTAAGATCACTAGTGACAACAAAAATATTATCCATATATAAGGCCAATATAATACACTTACTCTGATTGATATTCAAATATAAATATTGATCAATAGTATTTTTCTTAAATATAAAGGAAGTAATGATATCAAGAAACTTTATATACCTTTGTCTAAAGGCTTGCTCAAGGTTATAAATGAATTTTTTAAATTTACAAACCAAAATTTATGTTTCTTTTATTTTTTTATCAATTATTTAAGTTAACTTACAGAAATCTAAATTCCTATTCAAAAAACTTATTTTAATATTCATATAATGTAATTGAAGATTATAATAAGCTACCAATGTCATCATGATTCTAAATGAGTTTAATTTAAAAAAAATAGAAAAAATATATAATTATGGTTGATGTATTTTTTATAAATAAAATATTTGATTATATATTTAGTTTTTATATCGTTCGATATTACTAATTTAGTTATGTTTATATAACAAACTCTTTTATAATTATTAAACAATTCAATGAGTTCTCAAACACTATTCTAGCTTATTGATTTTAACTCTTCCTTTATTGCATCGTATTACTTTTCAGAATATGTTACTTTTTATAGCTTGTTGAAACAATAAGAGATCATTTTGATTCATATATCATAATTTAATTTTTATAGATATACTATATAATAATAAGAAATGACATGTTTCTTTTTTCTTTTAGATATTCTTAAGACTGCCAATTATGATTATTCTATAAGTTTATCAACAACGATATCAATATTATGTGGGAGTTCATTAATGTTATTTTATTATTCATCTTTATCAAATCATTTAGTGATTTGAGGAATAACAATCTCTCGAATATAAAGTGATAAAGAAATATTAACTTATATTTCCTAAATATCAAAATTAAATTTTGATATTTATCACTATCAATGATTCATTATTTTCTAGGAATCTTGCATCACTAGATTTAATTATCCTCATACCATAATTAGAACAATAAAATATATACCTCTTTGAATTTTCTTGGATCATAATAAAATATCTAGAATAATCCCTGAACCAAATTTATTTTCATGTGATTTAAAGATCTTTATCTCGACAATTCTAAATATATAAATATCTTAAATTAGGTTTTCTATCGATTCATAATTCAAAAGAGTTAATATAATTAATTTACTAGGAATCATATCCAAGATATATGTAATCATCTTTAGAGCTTTCACTTACTAGGAATCGATGTGGGACTAAACCTTCATCACTCGACACTGGGCCGGGCTTTCGATTGCTGATGGCCCGAATCTCTAGTACTGTATTAATACGATATTAGACCGTGGTCTAACGAATCGGCAAAGGATATTGACTGTTGCCCATCCATCTATCAATATATAAATATCTCAAATTAGGTTTTCTATCAATTTATAATTCAAAAGAGTTAATATAATTAACTTACTAGGAATCATATCCAATATATATGTAATCATCTTTAGAGCTTTCGCTTACTAGGAATTGATGTGGGACTAAACCTTTATCACTCGACATTAGGCCAGGCCGGGCTTTCGATTGCTGATGGCCCGAATCTCTAGTACTGTATTAATACGATATTAGACCGTGGTCTAACGAATCGGCGAAGGATATTGACTATCGCCCATCCATCTACCGACAAACATCTAACATCAAAACCTCAAAGATGCTTGATCCTAAGCATCTTTGGTGCCAAACACTGTTCACTCGGACTCGTAGCTTCACCATGTATCGATGTTGATTGAAATAGCATTACAACATCAATGGCTGCTGGTAAAACAACCCCGCTATATTTCACCCACCAACCCAAGCTTTCTGCACCACCCAGTCAAGTCTTGCTAATAACTCATTCTTCAGCCATCAGAATGCCATAATCATCTTTAGAGCTTCTCCTCATATTAATTCAAGCATAAAAAAATAACTTATTAAGATCTCATAATAGTACAATTTCACCTTTAAGTAATATTGTTTTACTATAACACATTTGGTAAAATGTATTGAGTACAAATATCATATTTTTCTAGGAATTTAGCAAAAAAGTTAGAATTATGATTGGGTTTATCATAACTATTATAAAATACATCACCCTTATTAGATATGATAATTTTAACATTTCTATTAAATTATAACTTGATTTCATTTATATATATATCAAAAGGTGTTAATAGCTTGAGACCTTAGATAGTCATATCTTAATAGGTAATTTATAAAGGTGATAAAATATCTCTTTCCACTGAGATAGAGAACATGCAAGTATATATAATCTCAAAGAGTTTATAAAACTATGTTTCATTCTAATATTTAATTACAAGATTGTTATAAACTCAAAATTCATATTAATTTTATATAAACCATTATACATAATTCAAAAAGTTAAGTTTTATTGAATTATAAATATATTTGAGTTTACAACCAACAAAAGAGAAATAATACCTTGATAAATCCATATAATGAATCCAAATTTCTAGAATTATATGAACATAACTTGCGTCCTCAAGATTCATCAAATGAATCATCTTTAGGTTTAGTTGGTAAGTAACAACTACTATTATTTTTGCTTTAAAATAATTTATTGTAATAATGAATATTTCATTCTCTACTAGTTTCTATGATAAATCGAATCTCTATTATTGCTAATATATGTTGAAGCAACATAATCAATCTATCATGTATTAGAAAATAAATTTTATAATGTTTGATCCAAAACATACAAAGGTCAAAGTTATAGTTTCTCTTTCAAACTAAAACCTTATAGTCATTCTTTGTATAATCTTTCTTGCTATAAAAGTGTCACTTTATTATAAAAATTCTTTTTTATAAGTTTATATAGTATTTATAAATTTAAGTGATTTATGCTTTAACTTTTTCTATTATTATCCACTGCTTATGTAGTACTCAAAATATTATGAGTCTTTCTCACTCTAATCTTAATTATTTTCATGCATATATATTAGTCGACTTTTTAAGTTTTACTTATCCTTAGTGAATTTTAAATGAGCCAAGCTAATAAAAAATAAAATTAAGAATAAATTATATGAGAAATGACTCAACTATATTCATGCTCAATGTTTTTGAGCTTATAGCTTTGTCAATCATATTAAGGATATAATATTGAATTCCTCAAATTCTATTAAACTGACTTTTGATATGTTCTTTCATTAATATGTTAACTAATGATTTATTAATAAATTTAAATTAATCTTAAAATATTTCAATGCACTAGTTGTATAATATAATGAAGTCTAAATATTATTAACAATTACCATAAAATCGAGTCTTGTAAACCTTTTTGGATCATTTATCTAAATTATTTATTTTATATAACTTTTCAATAGTTAAGTATTTGATCCTTTCAACTAGTTTAAGTAAAGTCTAATACACACAATGTAAATTACATATGATCAAGCCATTTATAATAATTTAATTTAAAAAATATATGGACATTTATCAACATACAAAGAAGAAAGTATCATTATAATAATATAATATAATATTAATACTTTGAGATTTTTAATAAATGTTAAACTATCAATATCATCTCTATTTCATATTTAGATAAAATATCAAGATATCTAATGTTCACATATAAAAATATTTATAGAGAACTAATACTATCCCTATGGAATAATATTATTATCATTGGATATATAATCATAAACTATAAGAATATCCAAAATAATATTATTTTCTCTCATCACATAATTATTTAAATTAGATCCTCCTTTGAAATTATTTAAATCTTTTAATTATGTATGTCATTATGAATATTATTTTTTTAATATAATTTAAGATTAATTTCTTAATATAATTTTATAAGTTATTGGTCTAAGCCACTTTGATAATTACAAGATCAATATAATAATATAAAATATAATTTAAAATATCTTATAAATGATAAAATATTTATTGTAATTCACATCCCATAAATCTATCATTTTAAGCTACTTTAGCAACTACCAATTAGATAAAATATAGGGATATGAGTTACAAATAATATTCACTAAAATTTTTTGATCTAATTTATATCGAAATAGTTTAATAATAATAAAAAATAATAACTGTAATAATTATCGAATATTAATCAACATAAAAAACTCATTTGATAACTATAATCATGGTGAAACATAAATAATGTATTTATGTGAAAATAAATATTATTTTATAATTTCAAGCATATGCATGTGAATAATCAAATAAATATCTAAGAATAATAATTTATTTATTTATTATATGTAAAATATTATCAATATGTCATATGAGAAAACCATAAAAAACTATAATTTATATTTTTTTAATTTCACATGGAACCTTTATACCAAGTAACCCTATTAAATTGGGCAGATCCAAAACGAGGCTACCCAAATTGGACTCATAAATTTGGGTCAACCATTTGCTTAACTAGGCTCATTAAGATTAAAATTGATCAAAATAAAAAAATAATTTTTCTTTGAATTTGATCAAGACTTAATTAATCGAAACTAAATCTAATCAAGTAATCACAATAAAGTCATGATCAAAGCATTTGATTAAAATAAATCAAATTAATTAATTTTATAATTAAGGATGAGTCAAGAATTTTTAATTTCTAAAGGGTAAAACTATACTTTTAATTAGGATTATAATAAAAAAATTAAATTTTTAATGGCATAATTGAAAAGTAAACTTAGGGACACATATTGAAATTATTTGATTTATAAGGGATAAAACTATCCTTTTAATTAAAAACCCTAATTGTTATTCTCTTTCTGTGATCGTTACGCGAGGCACAATCGTCACCGCCATGGATAGCCATCGCTTGCACGTGGCCTCGTCTACCCACATGCGACTATGTGCATATGTTGCCCATCAATCCCCACGATTGTCACGATATGGCTATACACACGTCGCCTAGCAACCCAGCTGGCCTTTGGCGTTCAGTGACGTCAACTACAGCTAGTAAATGCTATCGCAATGGCATTATTGCAACCGTTAAACGAAAGAATAGTGGCCAACATATGTTGCCCATCAATCCCCACGATTGTCACGATATGGCTATACACACGTCGCCTAGCAACCCAGCTGGCCTTTGGCATTCAGTGACATCGACTACAGCTAGTAAATGCTATCACAATGGCATTGTTGCAACCGTTAAACGAAAGAATAGTGGCCAAAGCTGTCACACATAGCGACTTTATGCAACTATCGCATGTAGTGATATTGTGCAGCCACTACTAGTAGCACCCCACAATGGTTGCATTTAGACTAGTGATCACCGAAGGCGATTGCCCTTAACAATATTATTGTCGATAGAAAGCTGTTGATGATGGTCCATCAATCAAGCATAATAAACCTTGCATTTCCCATAAACAAGTGACATGACGGATTGGATAGAAAAGCAAATCGACAATGCAGATGAATGATTCATCTATAGTAAATAAAAACCAAATAATACTTTTTTGTAAGCCAAAGGTACTAACAAATAGTTCTAAAGTATTTGATTTCATGGCTCTAATACCAAATGTGAGCATAAAAACTACCCTTATGCTTTTATGTAAAAAAATTTA
Organism: Musa itinerans; assembly: GCA_001649415.1. Taxonomy (NCBI): domain Eukaryota; kingdom Viridiplantae; phylum Streptophyta; class Magnoliopsida; order Zingiberales; family Musaceae; genus Musa; species Musa itinerans. The sequence continues at coordinate 17,919 of LVTN01001258.1, forward strand.
TTGTCAAAATCTGAAATCAAACAACAATAAATCTAAATTTATTATGTATATCTTTCTATGTGGTTCAAAAAACTTTTATTTGATATGCGAGCGCATCGTCATTGGATCTAAAAATCATAATGATGTTGATATACAAGGAGAACTAGATTCATATTTTCTCATTTTTCTATACTTCATAGGATCATTGTGAGTAATGGATTAGGGATACAGGAGAAATGAAAGAACATATGTAATCTCTCATTGATTAGTTCACGTGACTAAGGAGAGACGAGAGAAGATATATAATCTCCTTATATATTCTTATATGTATATTTACGTATTCACATATCTACACATTGTATTTCTAGTCCTTAGGAGATCTTATTTGTTTATAGGCGAGAACATAGGGTTTGTGATAAGAAATTAAAAGAGTCCCTCGTAATGGGTGGAATTCAGTCATTTTTCCATGTTGACAGTTCCAAACCAACTAGAAATTTATTAGAAAAGGCTCGCGGCTTTGATGCTGGATGATCTAAAAATGTCCTTGCAAACGAAAGGCAATGTGTAACAGTACATTAACCAACTCATCTGTGGCATAATGCACCAAATCTAATGGAAAGGCAATGTGTAACAGTACATTAACCTAACCAAGGCCTCTCTACCAGAGGCAGGTTCAGGAAACAAAGACTCATCTGTGGCATAATGCACCAAATCTAATTGACCAACTCATTGCTGTTGATCCAAGTTTGTGAAGGTCAATAAGTTTAAATAATACATCTTTAAATCTTTGGTACATGACTAAAGGAAAAAAAAGAACAATTAGGAAAACATTTATATGATCTCAATAATACATCTTTAGATCCTTGTTGCATTGTTGGTGCATCACAGTGCACTATAGTTAATTTTGTCATCTGGATGATTAACCATCCCAAAACAAATGACTGATTGCCGTGCCAATCAAGGCAATGCATTCATCAATCACACTATCAACAACTAGACGACCTTTTAAGAAAATACACGACTGCTTCCTTTTTACATTCGAGGAAAAACAAAAAGAAAACATGCATCATGACGGCATGGAGATTACATAAACAACTGAACACTGGAGCAGTTAGATGTCCTGCGAGACCGGACTTTATAGCAGACTGAAGAAGGTTTATTGATGAAAATCAACCAATATGTCTGGTCTTTCGTCGATCTGGTCTAAGTTGGGCAGACTCAACTTGGCTTGACTCTGCTCGATCGTTCATAAGCTTCTTTAAAATGCATGCCATGGCCAGCTGGGTGCCAATGTTAGAGCGGCGTCGAGAAAGGCAAATGATGCCACCAAGAAGCAAAAGACCGTTTGCTATCCACTTCTTTGAAGATCTAGATGGTTTTTCCTGTGAAATATCCACTCGACTTTGACTGCCAAAGTCACTACTTGATCTCTCTTTAACTGTCTGAATACTTGTCTCAGCAGCATTGGTTTCCAACTCTGGTGGAACCTGAGTCAGGAAAAAAACATCTACTTCAGTTTTAAAAAATCACGTTCTTTGATGATTTCATCAACTCGGAACTTCCTTAAGGAAATTGTTTACAGATGCATAAAGCAGCATGGCTACATTGACCAACAAACCCATCTGTCTTCATTACAGCAGACAAGACAGAAGAACTCAGTGGTGGTGATAACAGGTTTGACCATGTACTGACATTGCATGGCACGAATCTTTGTAAAAGAGTTTTGATAAATGGCTAAGCCTTTTAAACAAACTGCAGTGGTATTGTGATGAACTGAACAATTGGCATAGGTGCTAGCAAATAAAAGCCACCACAGAGATGGTCAAGCATGAGCCTTCAAAGCATGCAACTTATTAGGCAGGAGTTCATGTTAGTAGGGGAAAAAAGGGAACTGCATGGATTCCAACAATTGCTAGTCATATTTGTTTTATTGAAACATGATGAGGAAGGCATTTTGCTAGAAGCAAGAATATCAAACAATACCCACCTGTTGTCAAGGATGCCAAAGAATCAATTTATTGCATCATATATTACAGATAATTAGCTGCAACTGAATTTTAGAATTTCAGATAAACATAGATCTATTCAAATGTCCTTTTCAGAAGGTAAAAGCCATTCTAGACAATATGAGAGACCAGGGAAACCTTCTCTTTTATCCCTTTCCATCAAAGAACTATTAAACAACTTGAAGTTGGACTACTAATGCTGACCTTTTTAGTAAGTCTAAGAAGAATGGGGACCAATATTGAACGACCCAGCTGCATTTGAGAAATATATCTATCTTGCTTGCTTACATCTACACACACCCTTATTTTGCTAAGATTAAATGGAAAACTTAAATGGTGAGAATCTGATTCTCTTTTATCCCTTTCCATCAAAGAACTATTAAACAACTTGAAGTTGGACTACTAATGCTGACCTTTTTAGTAAGTCTAAGAAGAATGGGGACCAATATTGAACGACTAGGATGGGAAGAATATTGACGCAGTGCGCTATTCATCTTAGACACATAGCTCCATATTCCCTTGGCAAATGCCAGTTTTGCCATCTCAATATTGAGTCCAGCATCTTCTTGGTGCACCATTGTTATCTCACATGCATCCCTACCAGGAACTGCAACTGAAAGCTTCATCCAGTCACCACCAGAGATAAAAAGAAGATGAGAGATGAAAAAAAAGGATATACAGTTGACAAAGAGCTATGCTGATGAATAATTCATGTTCTTTGAACTTTATATAACTGCTAAAATCAGATTTGTAGTGTTTTATCTTTATCAACTATTAAAAGAAGATTTAATATAATCAACTAATAATCTGAATGCATAGAATTCAGAACCAAGCTCAGGTAAAAAATAATACACTACTGTTTTCAGGCTGTTTTGATTGTTCTATTGAAGTAAGATGTTACCAAATACTAATCATTTTGATATCAATAGGGAGCTTGATTTTGTACAACCGACCACAAGTAAACTTTTCCAACTTGTCTTACAATTGTGACAGAATAACAACAACAAAAATAATAACAACAATAACAAAGCCGTAAGTCCCAACTATTTGGGGTTGACTACATAGATCTTTTACCACTATTGAGATCTATAAAAAGTCATGTTTAATTAAGTTCAAAGTACTTAAATATTTATTTATAGTTTCTATTAAAATTTTTTGGGTCTTTCTTTGCCTCTCTATATACCATTAATATTAATTATTTTATCTCTTTTGGCTATCATATCCTGTGGTCTCCTCAGCACATGTCTATACCATCTTAAACAATTTTCTCTCATCTTATCTTCTATCAAAGTGATGCATAGTTGTTCACAAATAAAAATATTTTTTTTTCTATTTTTTCTAGTAACTCCATATATCCATATCAACATTATCATCTTAGTAACACAAACTTTTTGTATATGTTTTTTCTTGATTACCCAACACTCAGATCCATAAAGCATTGTTAGTTTCACAATTGTCATATAAAATTTTTTCTTCTAATTTAAAAGGTATATGATGATCACACAAGACTTCTGACTTCCCTCATCATTTTAACCATATTGTTTTTACTCTATGAATAATATCTTCAACAATCTCTCCATCTTGTTAGATAATTGATTTAAGATACCTAAAGTCTTTTCTTAAAACGACTTCTTATCTATCCAATTTAACTATATTTTCTTATTTATTTCTAGAATCATCAAAATTATATTTTATATATTTAGTTTTAGTCATATCTAATTTAAAACCTTTAGTTTCTAAGGTTTGCCTCCATAGCTCAAATTTATAATTGATTTCACTTAGGCTCTCATCAAGTAGGATAATATCATTAGCAAATAAAATATACCAGAGAGGTCTATCATGTAAGTGACTAGTAAGTTCATCAATTATCAATGTGAAAAGAGTGGGACTTAATATAAATCCTTGATGTAATCCTATGCTAATGGGAAACTCACTAGACACACTCCTTATAGTTCTAACATTAGTAGCTATATTACCATACATATCTTTAATAACATCAATATAATTAGTGGATACACCTTTCTTTTCTAAAGCCAACCATAATAAATCTCTAGGAATCCTATCATATGTTTTCTCTAAGTTAATAAAAACCATACATAAGTGTTTCTCTTTCTCCTTATATTTTTTCATTAATTATCATAATAAATAAATAGCTTTTATGGTTAATTTTCCAAGAATGAAACCAAATAAATTTTTAAATATTTTCTTTTCAAGCCTTATCCTACTTTCGATAACTCTTTCCTAAAGTTATATAGTATAGCTCATGATTTTAATTCCTCTATAAATTTGAACAATTTTATATGTCATCCTTATTTTTGTAAATTAGTACTAATAAACTCTTTCTTCATTTATCAAAATCCTTTCAAATCACATGATTTTGTTAAATAAGCTATTTAACCAAGCTACTCCCTCGTCCCTTCAACTTTTTCAAACCTCAAAAGAGATATCATTAGGTCTCACACTTTTAGTTATTTTCATATTCTTTAATGCGGCCTTTACTTCATTAGCTCTAATTTTATGAATAAATCTATGATTATCAAATCTATTACTATTATTTATTGTTAATTCTAAGTCCTGGTTTGAGATTGGAGATAATCTTTCAACTGTGATAGGATAGCAGAAATATTTCATGCAAGCATGGTTTGAGATTGGAGATAATCTTTTAGTAGATTTTGAAGGCAAGGGTTTCATTGCACATTAACTGACATTAATGGTAAATTTAAAGATTACAAAATTTCATTATCAGAGACTACAACTATATAATAACAACAAACCAGCATTATGTATATTGGAAACCATGAACCTAGTCAAACCATGTCTTCAAGAAAAACAAGAGAAGTTGATGCAAGCAACTAGTAGAGCAATTGTTAGATGACACGTTTCTCAACAACAATGTTATCGCAAACTTGATAAGAGAAGTTTCTTGCCTTCTCTTATACACCAACCCGATCTGAAAAAAACAACACGGACATACTTCTTTTCCCGAGGAGCTAGAGGATGTTCACAATCCTACAAAAACAATAAAAAATATTTTAAATTTTAGAGAAAAAAAGACATCAGAGCAAAGTTAGAAAATATAAAAAGCGATAATTGTCAATTTTTTCTTTCTTTCTTTCTTTCTTTCTGATGAAAGTTAAGCTACGAAAGCAAAATTTGATCCCAAGACATTGAGATGTATTATTAAGTTCTTCATAGCTAACACCGTCATAATTCTTGAAAGGCTGCGAGATATATAAGAATAAGTCTTCAGAACTTGACTACTTTGGGTCAACTATTTCCATCATTTTGTTTTTAGCAAAAGACAATGTCCTCAATTGATGAGCACAGCCATCTGAGATGACTCTGCATGCCTCATTTACAAAACCATATACTTGAATAATTCTATTCTTGGCCATATCCTGATGATTGAAAATGAGTATCCGAGATTCAGAAACTCTGAGTGGTAAAATAAGATATTTCTATTTCACATCTATTTTCTGTAATAACATCCGCTACTATCAGTTTGCCCACCCTATTTGCAACAACATTAGCAATAGGCACTAAATTCATTTATCAGATAGGTGACAATACCTTGAAATGTGGTTCATCTTCAGTTATCATTATTTCAGTTGTAAGACACAATATCTGGGTTTCTTTCATTAAACTAATGTGTATCCTCAAGTTTGATGTATTATCAGAAAAAAAAAATTTGATGCCATAGACCTAATGGATGAACCTAGCAGTATCTCTTACTCTAAATTGTCAGTTTAAAAGCAAAGCTTGGCCGATAATAATAAAAGATATATTATGCTGCATAAACTCAAAAAATTTCAGAAATAGAAGATATACCATCAACTGAGCATGATAAAGGCACTATATATGTGTACAATTATCTCTGCAAGCTTGCTGGCTGATAAATATTTGTTTACATTACCTTAATAAGGCAAAAGAAAGTTTTGTCTTTTCCTTCCCACACACGCCATGCTAATACATATTCTCTTGGGGTCAGGAATGGAAACTTTTTTACGGAACGCCCAATTTCTGTCCCGCTATTTTCATCAACTTGCAGTTGGTCATGCTGAATCAAAATCTTGTCCCACTCTTTTCTGTACTCATTATCCATATAGAAATCTCTTAATAACTCTGCCGAACATTTCTCGAATGTTGTAACACTAAGGTATTTAAGGGGACCATCCTGTGAAACCATGACAGTAAAATTCAGATGAAAGTTTTGAAGTACATGTCTTCCACAATTTGCTTAAATAGAAGATTGGATTGCTCTACAAACACTACATTGGCGGAAGTCTCTGCAGTAGTCCACCCTTAAAATAAAGAACACTAAGATACATATTAAAGAATGTGACATTTAGGCAACGCTAAAGTGCAAGAGTTGAACTAGACTTTATTTACAAGAGCCGTTTGAATCTTGGAATTGCATGAAAAATCAGGAAAAGTATCTAAGGAGGCACAATTTTTTTCATCCCTTGAGCTATACTGCAGACCAGGGACTTGAACACATAGTTATGTACAAAAACAATCAAGTGTTATAGCTGGTTATGGTTGTCGATGCAACAAAACAATCAAGCATGAGAAAGAAGATCATCTCTTGCAATTAAGCAGGTGTCAGTTCTGATTAGATTTCACAAATAATTTCTATAGAACCGAGGGAAGCAATGATCATGAGCATCTGATTGATGCTTTAAGCAAGAGATGTAGCCAGTTCCCCCGCCAAGAGGGGAGAAGGGACCACAATGCCATCATGAAGTCATTTGATATATCACTATCCCTGTTAAAACAGAACGCGTTACAAGCCGACATGCCACTATCCCTGTTAATTTTATATATCGCTTCTAAAAAAATAATAAATAAATAAAATAAACATAATGCCATCATGAAGTCATGAACAATTGATAAAGCCGTTCAAGCATTCATAAGAATTAAGTTTCTATCTTGTCACATTAGAAGCTTTAAAGAAATACCATATTGAGATTCGATGAGTCCATTTTGATGTCTGAAAAAAATAATGCTGTAGCAACTGGTTTATATGACTGAATTAGTGAATGATCAAACGCTTAAAATCGCACCTTATGACAAAACAATAAAGTGCCAAAAGCCCAAAATTCATGCGTACATAACAGTTTCGTCTTAACAAATTAGTCAGAAGCATACTTTTGGCCGGCAGCACTTCGCTTTGTAGGACACAAGATCACTGCTTTTCTCAATCACATCTTCCCATCTCTTATTTTCTTCGAGATTCCCCTCCAAACTAACCATCAAGTCTCTCAGATCAGCATCAGTTATGAGCTTAGATATCCTGCAGAAAGATCCACACGAACCTTATTAATCTAAAATAACTCTTTTATCAGTGTCAAACCGATACCAATCGCAACAAAACAAAAAAAGAGGGATCGAAATCATGAGATCCTGGACAAACCCTGCCGAAGGACCTCCTTCCAAACTCCCCATCGTGGTCGAGGCCGGCGACGATCCCGCAGCTACGGAGGCTTCCCGGTGGCGACGGGAGAAGAAGAGCCGCAGGAGCTGCCACGAGAGAAGGAGGAGCACGACGACCGCCGTCGCCCAACCGCCGCATGGGTTCTCCCGCCAGAACTCGTCTGAATCGGGCAGTGCCCTCGCCAAATTGGGTGGTAGGGTTCGGGGCTCGGCCATCTAGTCGGCAGAGATGGGAAGGAGAACGAAGCGAAGAGGCGTGCAAGCGAGTGAGAGATGGATTGGATTCGTCGCTTCATTCTCGGACAAGAAACAGTGGGCGGGTAATTTTGGAGTTTTGTCATATTAGTCCTCATGGCATTTATTATTCGGCGATTTTCCTAAAAAATACCTATCTCTTCTCGTTTTATTATTAGTCATTTATTATTTTTTTAAAATATCCAAAATACTTCTAAAATATTTCTCATTAAATTTTTACTATAATTTTTTTTACAAATTTTAAACTATTATAATATTTTATTTGGCTTGTTTACCGTTTATAGTATTTTTATCGAGACACTAAAAACACTGTAAACGTTATTAAAAATACTATAAGTGAAAATATATTAGGTTTTTTTCGTTTAGTCATTAAAATATCATATTTTTAGGTTTGTAATTGGCTTAATAGAGATTAAGAGTTTATTTTTATTATTTTAAAAATATTTTTAAATAGATTTTATAATATTTTTATTATAATGATCAAAGCACTATAATAAACTAACATTTTATTTTTATTTGGGTGATATTATTCCTAAAATACTTATTTAAATCATAATATGATATATCAAATGGTTTCTAATATATTTTAATTTTATTTGACTCCATTATTAGTATTTTTAAGTAGGTTTTATAATGCTTTAGTTACCATAATAAAAACATTATAAAATTAAAATATTATAAGAAATTTTTTTGATAAATAATTTAGATATTTTTTGAATTAGGAGTATTGATTGAGAAAAACTAAAAGATGAGATATTATTTAAAAATACCTAAAATATGAATTTTTTAAAGAAAAATCGTCCTTTACTATTTACAAATATCAGAAAACATATACACATAAGAAATCAGTAATAATTAATTTAGCAGTTCTCATGGAAAAGAATAGCCTCAAATATGTCACGTGATAGTGCTGAATATATCACCATGTTCTATAGTAATATATCTCCGTCTTTGTTCAATTAGATTTTTTTATGGAAAAATATGCACAACACAAAGTCTAGTCTTCTTTAATTATTATAGATTATATTGAAATTTATGCGGCATGAGAAGATAAGATCAGGTGAGTCATGGTCTTTGTCTTCTATTTCTTTACGAGGGTGGATATGGTTTTTGATGCTGTATCAAGACTTTGTCAAGAACAAGTAAGACAATGAACACTGATTTGTTTTCTTTGCCAGAGATTTGTATTTAGGTGGACTGATTCAATCCTGCAGAAATGAATGAGATTTATAGATGCACATCTTTCCATATCAAATTTGTGACAATAATTCCACTGGTAATGAATTTTTAGGAACAATTTGATCAACCTGAAAGACATATCTTACCCTCGTCATCTAGCATTGTGTGAATTGAGTTACTGGCCCAGTGTTATGGTTAACAAGACCTCATAGATCAATAAGTATCATGAATTTTAATTCCGGTGATATAATCTTCATGCATAAGATCAATGATGCGAATAAAAAAGATACACTTCAAATGAAATCATGTGGAAGAGCATTTGGCTAGGTAACATCATGGAAGCCCCAAGACATGATGCAGTATGGAAAAGATTGACATTATAAAACCTTCACATCATCAGCATAATCAATTTTAAGCACAAAATTGAAGCTTGAGCCAATTATGTGAATGTTGACTAACCATTATAAGGTGCAAATAACCAAACTCTTGTTATCAAAACTAGTTTTCAAGCAACACAACAGGGTATCTCAAACAATTTGTCTACTAAGAAATTGACAAATCACAATGTGCTAATTAAAGAAAACTGAACTTTGAACCGCATGATGATGTAGACTTCCCAGGCAACAAATGACAATTACCTCACTCGTCCTCCTGACTGCGCAACCTTGCTAACTTGTTGGTGACAACAATGTCAAGCTGTGCAGCACGCTCAACAATATGCTTGCGCTTCTTTGTCGAGATGTTGTGAGCAATTTCAGCACAATAAGTCCTGAAAGACAAATTTAAAACGATAATTAGAACAAAGGAAGTGACAAATAATGCATTTTAATTGCCATATGAATATCTAACCCAGATGCAAGATACATAGGGGTTCACCTGTTGTGCATCATGAGCAACTCCAACTCGGCAACATTGTGAACCACAAATTTCTTAAATCCATTTGGCAGGTAGTGGCGTGTCTTCTTGTCGGAACCATACCCAATATTTGGCATTAAGATACATCCTTTAAACTTTCTTCTTACACGGCTATCAATACCCTTAGGTCTACGCCAATTTGGCTGTCACCATAACATTCAAATTGTGAGGCAAAAGGAAAATAACCAATCAAAAAAAGCATTAAAGAAAGTAGAAGACTCTGATGCCCACCACGACACAAATGCAAAAAGATAGCTCAAATTTATAGGTACTACCACAGCCACAGAGAGAGGGATCTGAAGATGCTAGCAACATTGGGTAATGTTACCAGAAAATACTATCATTTTCTGACTAAAATCAAAGCATTTGAAATCTGCTGGCTAAAGCAGGCCTAACTAAAGCACAAATCAAAATTCTCAATCATAACACTTTTGCACTAGTGAAATTACAAGACTAACCATCAGTTCCTTCAGTAAGAGAGAGAGAGGAGGGAAGAATATAAAAGCATGACAAAATTGTACACCACCTTGGGAACAATAATTTAACCACGTAGAAGACTGTTTGATAGATAATTTCACAACAACTGTAACCCTTAACAATTGCAATTCTTACATCAGCACACTGAAGTGCCTATTAACCCACACACTTACAGTTTTCACTTTGTCTATGGATACAGAATGAACATGTTTTAAAACAAATGTAACTCAATACAAATGAAATTGGAATTCTAACTCCTAGGACATTTTACATGTTTCTTGAAGGCCACCTGTTCAAGCTGACATCTATAGTTATAACTAGGACTCCAAGACCTTTACAAAATATAGCAATCTTCCTAATCAGTCACATGCATCTACATTAAACTCAGTAATTTATTTTGTGCTTCCAATATTTATAGATTAATTCTGAGAAGTAAATCTTCAATATTGCTCCAAAAATTATTGTCCAGATTACTGCAACTATCAACTTCATTTAAAATTTAATATCACTATGCTGAATTCAGGCATTAAGAAAAGGAGAAGAATAAGTTAATTCTAGCAATTATCAATAATTCGATGAAGCATTTGGATGATGGTGAAGCAACTTATAAAGTATTACAAAAGATGATGTCAATTTTTTTTCAGTTTGAATAAAACAGTCTCTTATTAGTCAAATGGTAATCTATGTGGATAAGTGCTGATAGAAGCCTCTATTCAGTCAAATAACTCAGCCAAAATTTAAGAATCCAAACTAAACATCCATAATCATTTTGTGGATGATTGACAAAACTTAACAAGTATGCATAGAACAAGAGCAAGTTTTCACCAAACCCGGCTGACTCACATTTTCATCAGTCTACTTAACTAAAGAGCACTGTGATCAATCGATCTAATGTAACTATGCATAAACTTACATCTTTTACCACATATCATCATAAAATATCATCTGTTGTGAAAAAACTAGGAAAGAACGTATACAAGTGACAATAACAAGACATAGAAACAAAGACAAAGGCAGTACCCCTTACGACAGAAGAATCAACCTAAGAGGGCGACCTATGAATCGAGTACAATGTCAACGGCTAAAAGCAAAACCAAGTACCCACCCATCAACAAATGTAGCATAATAACCAAACCTGTATAATACATTTAGGAAAGCAGGAGTAACAAATCAATCCTACCTTCACGCAGATCTTGCGGTCGCTCTGGGGCCTCTTGAACTTCTTGACGCGCTTCTTCACGATCCTCTTCGTGAGCAATGGAACCGCCATTTGTTCTTTGCGAGCACCAAAAAACAAAGAACCGTTTTTTCAGAAAAAAAACCACCATTATAATTCTTTTTCCACAAAGCATCACAAGAAGCAGAAAGACATAATTCTTTTTCCACAAAGCATCACAAGAAGCAGAAAGACAACAGGACATTGAGCGTCAAGAATCGGGCAGAATTACCTTACAACGGCTCGAAGACCACCGGATAGAGAGGCGGACTGCACACACAGAGATCAATCGGATGAAATGTAGTATTAATACAACCGATATCGAGAACCCTAACCCTCAAACGAGAAAGGGCAAAAGGAGGGCGGCTTACCTCGGCGTTGTATCTTATCAACCCCCAGCCAAAGCCCTAACCCTAAAAGACTGAGGTTTATATACGGACACATCTGGTGTGAGTTGGATCCACCGTTGATTCAGTGCCACGGTTTCCATCATCGGACCCTGCTCTTGAGCGGATGCGTCAACCGAGGAAAGCTTCTGGGTGATGTGGCCTACACGTCACCCTATCGATCTGTTATATTTCAAATTTGTATTAGTTAGTATAATATTTTAAAAACAATCCCCGTGTTAATGTTATGGGTGAGTCACCAATTAGTTGTCAAAGGCATCGTCTTGGGGTTAGGCTAATCCGGATCAATCTCGATCCGGTTCTCGATACTGAAGCGTAAGTAATCGGGTCATTATTGCGTCAATTTCGATCCGAGTCCGCTACGAACTTGATCCGATCGATCAGTAACGTGATAAGTCGAGTTCCCATCAGAGAACGCAGCAGTAGATCTCGGCCGTCCAAAAGACCCAAGCGAAAAAGTAATTAATATCCACCTGCAAACAAAGAACCCCATTTCCTCTCTCTCTCGCGTCAAGAACGAAACCCTCGAGTCTCTGATGATCTCCTCGCTCATAGATCTATCTTCTCGTCGCCTTGGCTTGATTTGGTTTTGCCTATTAGATCGAGAAGAGAAGTTGCATTATGGGATAATTAAGCGGGCATTTCAATGTTTCTACAAAGTAAGATTTGTTGTCGTCTTCCGATCAACAAGGAAACGGGATGAAGCTAGCAGGAATTGTAGCACAGTGATGCATGGTATCACCCGAGACATAAGAAAGATGAGCTTACGTCGACGGTTACTGTACAAGTACAGTTGGCATTCACACAATAGACTGTTGACAAGGAAGAAAGATGACGTGGACAACGACGACCGCAAAAGCAATCGGTGGCGATGATGGCATTTTCTCACGGCTTTTTCTTCCTAATATATGGATTATTTAAGAAGAATAGGATTGAGTTGGACGTTCTCAGGGGTACTTCATGGGCAGCTCGCTATAGAATGGCGGGTAGATAGGAGAGGACTAAGGAATTGCACACCCCACGGACACTCTTCTCGTTTCATTCATCGTGTGGTCCAAATCAACTTCATAGTCCTCGTCGATCGATGTAAACGTAAGTTGTTGGAAGATTGGGAATTGCAGTTCCATCCTCAACGAGATGATCTGCCTCGCGTGCTGCATGGTATCACTCACCATGCATTCAAATGTTAAAATAAAGAAACGTATATGTCAAGAATATTGATGATAGTTATATAAATAATTGTCATCATAGTTATTATGTTTTCTGGCTCATAATCTAAGAGTTATGAGAATAGTGCTTATACTTATTTAATATTGAGGTGACATGATAGGGTGAGATAATTATCACTAGGTTCTATAAATATGATCATAGTTCATGAAACAAAATAGAGGGTGCGCATTTAGGAATATCCAGTAAGTGTTCTATGTTTTACCTCTTGTTTAATACTATATCGATTTTCTTGATTGAAAACTTTCTTTTTAATTACATCATAGTATTATATTTTTATTATTTTGTTGCTCCTCCATCGTCAATATTTGTGAGATCAGAGCTAAGTTTCAATCTAACCTGAGCATTATAGTTTTCAGTAATAATTCCATGTCTCAACCACTTATTCTCATCTTCTCGAATAAATGATATGAATTTTGGAGTATCAAGATGAAGACTCTATTCAAGTTTTAGGATTTTTGGGACTCAATAGAAAATAGCTATGCAGATCCAGATGAAGAAACCAAACTGAGGGAGAATAGAAAGATGGAGCTACCATTAACCTGAACGTCAGGGGCACAATGTATTATGAGAACATGACATAAACTTATTGCATTTTTTTGTAGGTGATAGGGCATATTATGGTATTATCCTTTGATCATTAGTCAGCAAGCATGTCAAAGCTAACATGGAACTTCGAAGTTGACGCGACGCACGTGCATCGACGTGGCACCTCGAGCCCCTATAAGACGATGGACCATGCTCGCTTCGATCGGGGTCATATGAGACGATGCCATACAGTATCGAACCGCCCAAGAACTCACAAAGCGACATCGTGCGACATGGAACCCTAGAGGTCAGTTTGCGTCATGTAGAGTGTATGAACTGATCGCTCGAAGCCTTGACGACCATAATAGACCATGTACGATCAACCCTCGATTGTAGTTATAAAGACATACTCATCGGCTAGTGTTAGGAGATTGGACCTCAGACACCAAAAATACCCTAACTCCTTATACTAACTTAAGCTTTGGAGGGATTGAGTCGAGAATCCCTATCCCGACATTGACCTTTTATGTAGGAAGGTGGCAGTGAAGCAAGAATCCAAGTCCTTGCTCTACCTCAGGACGATCCAACGGATGATGCTTCGACCTGACCCGACACTGACCCCCTTGCCTAAAAAATCCACATGGACGACCTTGTGTTCTCAGGATCGAGCTGAGCCATGTTGACTCCTCGGCCATGGCATAAAGTTGCACAACAGTAGGTAACGATGAAGACTTCGATCCGAGCATCGTAGGTAATTTCCAATGGAAGTAGGTAACGATGAAGACTACGATCCGAGCATTCTAAGTAATTTCCAACGGAAGGGCTTCCTTGTAGCTTTTGATAAATCAAACCGATTTTGATATGGAGGATGTTAGATCCAAAGGTTAGGAAAAATAAATGTATAAAAAATAGTAAGAGACATTAAAGAAATTTGTATCAGGCTTAGTGTAATGGCTAATGGATTTCAATTTAATATTTTTAATCATGAAGTAAAAGCTTTCTCTTTTATTGTTATGATGTTGTATTTTTCATTCGTTTTTCAAGAACGTTTGATATCCAATCTTCATGATCTTTGTAAGAATTATACAGTCATCATAGGTACCTCTCGATTAGAAATTAGAAGCAGCATTTCAAGAATTTAACTTCAGGAAGCAAATCCACATTTATAAATTTCTTTAACTACAGGGAAGTTTGGAGAAAGAAAAAACATGTCATCACTATCATTGCCGGTATACATTTACATCAAAATGATGATTTAGAACTACTATCTGTCGAACCAAAAAAAAGAAAAAAAGAAAACTCATAGAGCTTTACAAGAGGGAACGATATTGCTGTAGGCGATGATCTCAGGTATTCTTCTCCAGAACAGACAAAGCTGGTGTCAGGTAGTTGTTTGCTTTGTCAGGCAAATGTGCTACCTGCAAAAGCAGCAAACACTTGAAATGATACCCGAACCACAGACTAAACAGTCTCATCAAATTAACAGGGTTAGATTGAGATCCATTACCAGTTCGTAAAGCTCATTCCCTTGCTCTGCAACATATTCATAGCACACCTGTATGTAATAAGAATGTCAATGTAAGCCACTCATCCAACAACAACAGCAACAACAACAACAACAATAATAATAATAATAACAATAATAAGATAATTTGAGAGGTTATTAAATAAGTCTCACATCAAAACTCTTGTTTCTTGCCGTGGTAATTTGAGAGGTTATTAAATGAGTCTCACATCAAAACTCTTGTTTCTTGCCGTTGAATCATGCAATGCCTTGACACAGATATCTGCTACATCAGCACAGCTGATACCCTGTGTCACAAATCAATGTCAGGGAATTCTTGTGGCAATGGCATCGTGAAGTTATCAGTGTTGTGGCATGTTGGGCTCACCTGAGAGATCCTGTTCCCTTGATCAAAGATCAGTGCACGCTGGCCACCAGGTTCTTCCTGAAACACAACTTTATAATTGGTCAGGAGGTATTTGCTAGGAAGTAGATAGATATAAATACCATGCTTTCATAAACAATTAGGGGAAGCTAATGACCTAATGCAACAAAATCTATTTGTATTAAGAATGCAGAGTGGTGTAGCTATGTATGGCGGGGGGTATATGCTGACATGCTTAATTTCATAAAAGATAAGAACATCAACATCAACATCAAGACACTGATGGTCACCTGCAAAGGACCGGGGCGAATGATCGTATACCCGAGGCCTGATCGTCTTAATGCATCCTCGCCAGCCTGAAAAGGAAAAGACTGAGAAACAAGTTGAGCTGATGGTACAAATGGCAGCAATATGAAGTACCTTCTTGGCTTTGAGGACCTGGTCTCTTCTGCTTGATTCAATACCAGATCCTGTGCATGAAACCAATATGAAGTCGGTTTCAATGCCAGTCTGCACAAATCAAGGATTAAACTCTTTGATGATGACATTCATAAATTAGTTTATTTAAAGAAGATATGAATCAACTTATAGAAAGAACAATTAGTTCTAAAAGAGAGTGTTGTTGGATGCATAATGAATGGCCTTGCAGATTCTTCTGAAAAATGATAAAAATCTATGCAACATCTCACTGTCTGGTCATAATTCATTTCCCTTTAAACATTTTACTGTCTAAGTAGATTAGGCAGTTTACAGTTTTGAATTCAAGTATCGTTAAAGATACTGAGAGAAATATAGATAAATCCTCCTTTAAAGGATTGTAGTGCAGCATATTCATATGATATGGGAACTCACAGGTAAGGCTTTTATGTATTCCATTATTAATTTGAAGCTTCGAGGATCCTGCTTATTTGCTCCAGGTGCTTCAACAAGTTTCTGCAGGAAGCATTATTGCATACACCTCAGAAGAAAGATTCCATCACATGACTACAGAAAAATGAAATAACATTGAGCTCTAAACTGATTCAATGTTCAATATTAAAGTTAAACCTGTCTTCTTGGCTCAAATCGGATTGTCAATGTATGCACAAGGAAAGGGTCTAGTGGAGGATCATCTGGTTTTACTGGACGAAAAGATGAAAAGGGTACTCTTACCTGCAAATTGCAGTGATGATGAGGTACTTAAACACTATTATACCCATCTGACGTAAAAGATGAGTTAGAAAAAATCTAAGAGACACAAAGTTAAGCTAATCCTCACCCTGCAGAAACCCACTTTTGTGTTTATTCGAGCAAAATACAATTTGCTTTGAGAAGTATCAGCTAGTGGGCCAGTCTCAAGTATCAATATATACGACTTCCCATTTCCACCAACAGATAGAAGCAAACCATCATATCTGACCATGTGATTGAACAAAATTAAGTAGTGGATTGTGTTCAAGCAATACCATCGATACAGAAAACAATGTAATGCATCGAACCACACTAATGGGAGATATAAAGCACCTGTCAAGGGTTGAACCCAATGGAAGAGAGAACTTTTTTGAAAGTTCAACATATCCACCTCTAGTGAAAACATATCCTGCAAAAGGAAAGGAATTAGAGAAGCTACTAAAGATTTCTTTTTTACACCATTCAATATGGGGATGAATTTTCATTGTTCCAGTAGGGATATTATAGTCAAAATGGAAGATTAATTGCTTGATTTTGAAGTCAAGGAAACGGATAGATGAGTGGTACTTCATTACTACCAGAAAAGACAGCATCGCCAGTCTCTGTAAATTCAAATTTTGCATCCATTCCTCCGTCATATTTGGCAGCAACTACATCCTGAAAGTAGGTTCCCTTGCGAACTTCCCAACCTTCTAGTGACTCAGCAGATTTAAACTTAGCAAGTAAGAGTTTGCTTTTGCTGCTCTTACCAGCTCTTAGCTGTGCTAGCTGGTTGTTATAATCCTGCAAGCATAAGAATTCCAATGACCTGAGACCTCTGCTGCACTACCTATGAATATGTTAGGCAAGAAAGCCACTATGACAAGTGAA
Organism: Musa itinerans; assembly: GCA_001649415.1. Taxonomy (NCBI): domain Eukaryota; kingdom Viridiplantae; phylum Streptophyta; class Magnoliopsida; order Zingiberales; family Musaceae; genus Musa; species Musa itinerans. The sequence continues at coordinate 35,470 of LVTN01001258.1, forward strand.
AGATGAGCAAGTAAAGACGATCGACAGAAAAGTACCTGAAATGCTCTGGTGACATTGCAGACTCCTTGGTAGTCAACTCTGTTTAGGTCCCCAGTAATAGCAGAGCGTGCAGTTGCACAGTATATTATTTTATTGCAACCTTGGACTGCAGCTCTCAGTGTTGAAGGTTCACCCACGTCACCAACCACTATGGATACAGATCTTGGAAGCATATCTATCACTTCGGGATCAGCTTTCCTTACTAAAGCCTGATAAATGAATCACACAAATAAGATGACTTTCAACCTAGATGGCAAGTAAATCAAGCAAATTCTGATTTAGCTTCTTAGTAGGAATGTATCTATGAGACTAGCTTCCTCCGATTGTTACCATTCTTCAAGAGAAATCTCTCATGTGCAGCCAAAGTAACATAAGTATTAGCAAGGTCTTCAATTTTGAATAATACTGTCCGGTACGGGCGGTATGTACCGATCCGTCAATAGACTGGTACATGGACCGTCCGTTATCGGACGGTATATATATATATATATATATATATAAAAGCGACGTCATGTCGCCTTTTATAAAAATATTTATATATAAAAAAATCTTCTATAGATAAATATACATATATAAACATATATATATATATATATACATATATAAACATATATATATACATATATAAACATATATATACATATATATATATATATACATATTTGGTGAAGTTGCCCCGCGGGGAGAAGAGAGAGGCGATGTATATATATATATATATACCGAACGGTATACCGCTCGGTATACAGTACTGTACCGTACCGAGCGAATGTCGAAACTCCGGTACGGTACGATATTTCAATCCTTGAGTATTAGTATCTCAATAAGATAATTATGTACTATTGGAAATAAAATTGCAGCAGCCTTTCCTTTTTCAAGATTTCTAGAAATTAGATGAGCATTGATTATGATGAAAATATTGTATCTTGCAAAGATTATAATATCAGCACTAAGGAGGTGAACTCACTTGATATATTGCTGATATGTAACTTCCTTAATTGCTCTAATAAATGATGGCTATATTTATGAAAGCATGTCATGTGTATATGTTTATATGAAAATGTTAGTTCGAGTATATTTCTTAAGTCCAGATTTTGGAAACTTTACATCACTAAAGGCTTTCTTTGAGACTATCAATGATACATTACATTGATTTTTTGGCAGCTAAATTAGCACTAAATCTTTTAGCTACTAGGGCAACATTACACAATTGATTACCAAAAATTAGGCAAATTTAAAAAAGCTTAGACCAAGAGTTTCCACGGTAAAGTTCCATTTCTAAGATATTAGTCATTTTATAATTAAAAGAAAGCATAGAACACATTGCCACAAGAGTATTGTCATTCTTATTAATTGGAAAGCTCACACTTCAACTTTTAATGGGTTGATATGAAGACTGTAACTTAAGTCAGGCACTCAGCAGGTTGAAATCTACAAACCTTTTGATAATAGTGCTTTGTTGTATATAGTAGGTTCATTTAGTAACATGTTTTGTGAAACATACATTTTTTCATCAAAATATGAAGAATAACCACAAGCAATATTCTTCAATAAATTTATGTTATACCAATTGAAACATGAAATAATTATTATTTTCAAATTTAAGGTCCGTGGAAGGAAGGTGCTAATGCTTGTCATTTAGTAAGGCCATATGTCATCCACATGATGTTGAAGATACCCTAAACTAATTTTCGGTAAGAATTTGTCAAATACATGTATACACACACATGATAACTTGCCTGGTATAAAATTTTAAATATTCTCTTATATATTTTTGTTGAGACATTTGAGTTAGTTAGTGCCTTGTTGCACAAATGATAAGTCTCAAGTTTCCATGTGTCAGCGTCATATACATCATTCGATATAATAGAAATTTCTTTCAATTTTTGAAAAAAATGTTCTCTTATACAACTAAATGGAGTCAAATATCATTTGACATTTACTAGAAACCTTTTCATGGGAATTTTTAACTTTCAAGATAAATGTACAATGTGGCAACTATCTACCTAACAAAAGAAGAACTGCCAATTGACAAAGTGTTGACATACAAGCAACTATTGATCTTAGAATCACAACATGGTAAGTCTTCCGTAATTGCAGCAAGAGATAATCCAATGGCCATGCCATTCCCTATCTTTATTTATCTTACGAAACTGTTTTCCGATTTAGTCCCACATCGGAAGTGGGTCAAGAGTAAGATAGTTGAATCAGGACTGCTGTGTGGAATAATAAAGGGTTTTTATTGTGATTGATTTCATAGAATGCTTCTTGACCCATCAAGAAATCCTCCATTTTGTATCCACCATAAAGTTACTTTTCCCAATTAGCGAAAGGCCATGGATATAGATATGGTCAGGAATTCGATCGTACCTTGACCTTGTAGCCACGGAGCATGAGCTTCCGGACGACGATCCGGCCGATCCGGCTGGTGGCGCCGACGACGAGGACGGTGGTGTCCTGGGCCTCGGGGACGGTGAACTCGCACATGGGACCGCGGATGAGGAGGAGGCCGTCGTCATCGTCGGTGAGGGACCGCGAGATCTGGCCGAGCCCGGAGAACTTGCGCCACACCTCGTCGAAGATCTGCCGCGACCGCCGGCCGAGCCCCACGGGGTTGACGTCGTCGAGCGTCACCCCCTCCTTCCTCCTCCCCTTCTTGGCATCCCCATCGCCCTTCTCCGCCTTGCCCTGCTCTTCGCCGCCGCCAAGCTCGCTTCTTGGCCGCGCTAGCGGCAGCGCGGGGGAGGGCTTGAACCGGAGGCGGCCGGGATTGGGGACGGGAATCCCAACGAGACTGGATGAGGAGGAGGGGCGGAGGCCGGTCTCGTGGTGGTAGATTTGGCGGAGCGCCATTCAGCTTCGCGAGTGAGATGTGACGAGGAGAGACGAGCCATGTAGCTAAATGGGGTGGGAATTTTGGAGCGCAGCTGACGGCAACCACAAATATTTGCTTGCGTGCGGTAGGCGAGAAGTGAGAGCGAGGATCAGTTATCCGCCGCAGGGCAGCTGCTATTGATGTACGACGACGTGGCACGAAACTGTTGGCCTTTTATGAAGCGCCCCCCACAACCTTCAGGTGGGCCTTCTGCCCAACTAGCCTTGCCACGTTGCCGGAGGGTAAAAGTCTTTATTCTGGTGGACAGCTGACTCCGTCCCTGTCGGACAGGGTGTGCTCGCGGGATAAGACGTGGCTGTCGGGTGTTCACCTGTTTTGATTATGGCGCCGTGGATTTTCCTTCTCTTGTTTATATATTGCTACTATAATAAACAAACTAGTATGCACTTTAAGACATCTAGGGAACTTTATTGGAGTGCATAATTTATTCTTACATTAATTCTATATTAAATCAAGGTCTTCAATTTCGAATAATACCGCCCGATATGGGCGGTACGTACCGGTCCGTCAGCAGACCGATACACGGACCGCACGTTACCGGGCGGTATATATATATATATATATATTATAAAAGGCGACGTTGCCTTTCCCTTCTCCCACACGGGGCGACGTCATCGAGGCGACATGACGTCGCCTTTTATAATATATATATATATATATATATAACGTATTTAAACATATTGTGTAGGAGTATAACCCAGTGGCTATCCCTTGAGATTTAGCCCACAGGATAGAGCGGAGTTCAATGGATATGTGGGACCAGCAACCGCGTGGAACATATGTCGAACCGATGCAAAGAGGAAAACAAGAGAAGAAAAGATGAGAAAAGAAGATCGTTGCTGTCCTTGATTCATTTCTGTTGTTGCTACCATATCCACGTACTCATTTTTCGAGCAACCAAGAGTGCGTTGACGAGGTTGAGGTGCGTTATCCTCACACAAAACTTGTGGAGATGAATTCAAATGGAATTTTAAGCGTAAGATATTTGTTTATTGGCCAGAAATAATATTTCAAATTAATTTCATCATGATTTGATACTCTTGGAGTTGGTATTTTCATCTACTACCTCCTATCACGCGATTACAATGCAATGCAATGCAAATTAACATTTACAGGAAGGACTTCATTAATATTAGTAATGCATTAATGTCTCTGCATATACTTTTTACCTATTCAGAATGTAGATCCCCCCAACCGAGAGAATCACTTGAGAAGCATTCTGCGGACCTCTTTTGCCAGTAACATGAATTTTTTGGGACAAAAGGTAAAAGTTGGCAAAGAGCTTCCTACTTGTTTCATTTTCAAGGAGCAACATTCTACAAAATGGACAGGGTAAACAAAAGCACAATGGTCGTGCAACCCCGCTCTTCCCGAACTCCCTCCAGCTAAAGACACAAGGAGTAAAGAAACTGAATGAAAACTAAGAATGGATGAATCAAAACATCTATAACACAATTATCATCCACGAATGATGAACTTTACTGCATGAGAAAAGAAGAACCGCCTCCAGCTGGTTTACCTTCACAGGTCGGAAGGGCACGGTTATTGTCGCAGATGAACTTTCTGTCGCAGTGACACAACAGGTGGAAGTCCACTTTCCTGTTCTATCAATTGGGTCATGTCATACCACTGATTCATCCACCTCATTTTGATCTGTTAAACCACCATTGGCTGTGTATTCAAATCGTATGAATATGTGGTGTGTGGAGGCTAGTCTCCTGTCGATCCTTCAATAACAATACCCTTTCTGTACATTTTGCTAATTGGTATTCGCAGCAACCTCAGCAGCACGCTGTCTCATCATCTCCATGACTGCAGCCCTTCGCCGGGAATCAGATTGCTGCTGCAACCTTCTCAAATGTTCTTTCAGATCTCTGGAGAAAAAGAAAATAAAATTTAAGGTCAGTTTTTCAAGGTGACAACAGAAAAAGCATCTTAAAATAATCAAGAAGAATACAATAGATGGAGCAAATGAAGTACCTGCAACGCGGTACACCGCAGTCTGATTCTTTACAAGCACGAGAGTGTATTTGAAGGAGATACCACATCTTTTTACACAGAACACAACCTCCTGAAGCACGTATCTTGCATTGTATACCATGCCGGAAAAGACCTTTAACTTTACGACAGTTAGGATATTGACATTGAGGAGAGCGACATTGCGAAGCATGGACCAAAAGATCTAGCATTTTCCTAAGCTGCAGCACAGATAAATTTGAGTGAGCACATCATAGCAAATAGTTATATTTGCCAAATTGTGCAGAACTTTCATGGACTTCAAGAAAATAAACAAATCAAGACCAATGTTACATCTAGATTCTACCAAAAGTAAAGCAGCATGAGTCACATACTTTGCATTGCATTTTAAGTGAAAATTTCTTCAATAAAGATCTGTTGCATGAAAACCTGAGAGTCCATAGCTACTAGGTTCTAAGAAATTGCATGAAAATGATATCAGCATGAAAACCTGAGAGCCCATTGTTACTATTCCAATTTCTAAGTATCAACATATGATGTACAAAAGATATTAGCATCAGTAGATACATTATATAGACCGAAAAATCTAAATTGTTATTTACCAACCAAGGCTGGTACAAGTCATAGAGGCTAATCGTAGGAAACCAATTTTACTAAGAATTTGACTAACATTAATAGTAGAACTGGCCTTCAAATTGAAACAATACAGTTTACTCCACATGATCTGTTTTTTGTTTCGAGTAATGCAAGTCAACCTATAAAGGGAAACAGGTTTGTGGATCTTGAGATCTTGAGCAACAAGTATTAAAAAAGAAAAACTTCATAAACAAAGTCTATTTTACGCACACATACACAGGATGAGCTCACTAATTATGAGCAAATTTTGGATCATAATTATATAAATGCATATTGCAGAACTAGCACAAGCAAAAATACTGAATATGCAGGACTTTAATGGATATAGCCACAATATTATATGCTAGACTAATAATGATGGAAAGAATACCAATCTTGTGCTTGGCATGCTCCTGATAGACATAAATTCAACATCATATAAATTATATAGTTTGTATCAAGGTTCGCAATACCGTACCGTACCGATATTTCGACCTGGGCTCGGTACGGGTGTACCGAGCACTGTAGCAGTGCTACAGTGCACTGTTACAGTGCACTGCTACAGTGCTACAGTGCAAACCGGTACGTACTGCCCGGTAGCGGGCGGTCCGCGTACCGGTAACCTGTCGGACCGGTACGTACCGCCCGTGCCGGGCGGTATGCTTCGGTGTGGCAGACCTTGGTTTGTATAATGAATAAACACAGAAAGCGAGGAACACTTAGGATCCATGGATAATCCCTCGTTGGAGAAACCTTGATTATGTCATCTGTGGCAGATTAGACTACTTAACTGATGAGCAAAGGAAATCTCTAACTTCCTAAGCTAATTTAAAATGCATTGATGGATTCTGAGTTTTGGGGATGAACCAAGATTAAGATGGCACATAGACCATTTATAGGAGCCTTACGTTATATGAGAAGTTGGGCAACTGCGTGACTCTTAATATTCATGTGTTTTCTGCATATTTCTGTTTATAGCGTGCAGGTATATGTGTAATCTAACATATATGAACTGTCAAAGAACAGAACTATTCATAATTTGCCAAAGTAAATCCAGTACATATTATTGTAATGTTTATATGGTTTTGCTTTTGTTATTGTTGTTTGGTGAAGGGAGATACAAGGCATACACAGGATATATATATATATATATATATATATATATGAATTTTGGATATACTTATTCAAACTAGTCAGAATTTACTGAAAAAGCACAAGTGATGACCTTAATCTTGTATATTCATCAACATGTAAGATATGGATAAAGAAAAAGGATCAACATGAAATATGTAGGACATGCACCCTGATAACTTTCACACTTATTTGATCAACCATCTGGAGTATTAAAATGTCTTGAGTTTAAGAAACAAATTAGAACATTATATCATATAATATACAACTGTTTGTTTCCTGAAAAATTGTAGGCAATTTGCACCAATCTTTCAGCTGTTTTTGTTTAAATGCAAACTGAAAGGTCTAGATCTCAAGCGCTAATCATATATATCTTGACCAACTAATCTACCTCATATTATGCATAATAGACATGTTTAGCTTCTCTCTCACCCACTCTCTCTCTTATACATAATAGACATCAATGCACATATCTGTTTTCCTCTGATATGCTGGTAATCATATTATGACAAAGCAGCAAGCAGTTCTGAGAGTTTGCTTGACTGAAGTTCTAGACTTTGCGCCTTCCAACCCCATCTTGTTCCTCTTCCCTGAAGTTCTTTTCATGGCTAGGCTAGATGATGTTTATAGGATTCCTTGTGTTCTCCAGGTATCACTCAGTCTGACCATCTTGACCAAGGTGTTCAAGTTCTATCCACGTGAGTCCAAATTGGAATCCTACAATCTTCTCTTTTCCAATTCAGTCTCATTTGTCCACACATCTGAACCAAAGTCTAGAGGCACAACCACACTGAAACAAAGCCTTGTCATCCAGAACTTAATTAGTTTATTGACACCATAATATCAATTTGGATTTCTTTTAACATTTCCAGTAGATTTCACCATGAAAAAGCTCCTTTGAACAAATCTCATAAGAACTGTCATGTCTCAATTGCCTTTACGAGTTTGTTCATCTTTTCTATATTGCAGATGATGTTATCATCAATTGCACAAGACCAAGTTACAAGACTGCTCATCTGTTCTAGTCATTGTAAGGATAAGCTACTCATATTTAGATCTAATATACTCGGACTGAAATGAACCTTTTGGTGACATCTTTCTAAAGTAATTGAAACTTGGTGTTATTAAGAAGATAAAGAACACTACTGGCATAATTACACAAAACAAACTACATTAGGAAGATTAGTTCTAATTTGCAGGAGAGAATTTCCATTCGCAACTAACAATCAGCAAGGTTTAGGACGACAAAGTCATGTTAAATTTCAACAATTGCTCCCTGTTTGAATGTGGTAAAATGAAAGAGTTTATTATTTCCTATGAACTACAGATTCAATACAGGTTACCCTGCTAAAACCAGTGTTTGACACACTGCCTGAAATGATAAGAAATGGACAGTATGTACCAGTCTATCGGCTAAACCAAACCAGCCCATTTCGGATAGTACGTGAAACAATAGGTCAGGTATCAATTGTTATGGGTGATGTATTGACTGATGTGGTTAAAACTAATGGTGTATTACCCAAGATGTGTAGGTACCGATTGGAATTTGACTGACACCAACCCATAACACCAACAGTCAAACTGATCATTGAGGTCTCTTTTGGGGCTTTAAATCTCCTCCCTCTTCCCTTTTTCACTTTCACTCTCCCATCTCACTCTCACCCCCTCTCATGCAGTCTCTCATTCTTACAACCTAGAATTCTAATTCATTTATGCAAGGTTCGTCATGCTGACCTCCAGTACGGATGGTACGTACCAGTCTAACAGGGACCGGTACACGAATCGCCCTCTATCAGGCGGTACCATCATATAACCCCATAACAGGCAATACGGGGTCTGTACCAGATAGTAATAATCAAAATCTGATCGTTACCGACCTGTGCCAATCAGTAACGGTCGGATTTCGACCATTATCGGATTTCGACCATTTCGACCTTTAAACTCATTTCACTCTCTCAATCTTTTCAACTCTCTTAAAGTCTTTCTCACTCACATCTCTCTCTTATTCTCACATTTTTACTCTCCTAAACTCAACAAAGTTATGATTTGTGGATTGGATGAAATTTGAGAGGTCAATTTGAAGGGATTAAAAGGAAGAACACTCTAATCAAGAGGTATGCATTCTCTTGCTAGATTTTTATTGATTTATGAGAAAGAATACTCTAATTTGGGAGGCTAATTTGTAGTCGAGTGGTGGCTACAATTTGAAGGGGACGCACCAAATTTAAGGAAGTTTGTCGTCCGTGTACTTTCGCATACGACATCTAATGGTTGCAAACGTAATTGGTCAACGTTAGCAATGATTCATAGTTTCATACAAAGGTCCACAACAGACTATCGTATAAACAATTGGAGAAACTGGTATATATCCACTATAACATGTAGCTAAGATTGCGGTGTGTTAAGCTGGACAAGGAGCCAAATGAAACAAAGATTAATCCCATCGACTTCCAATTCTACAACGAAGATTCAAAGGCAATGTTAAAGTGTGTTAAAGCGGTGAAGAACCAAGAGGATCCTCTACTTGATGAGACGGGAGATCCTCAATGTCCTTTGTGTTTACTCATCGAGGTAATAGAAGAAGAGGAAGCACATCCCCAACAAGAGGAAGATCCCCTTTGGTCAAAACGTGACGAAAGGAGCTAGACAACATCAAGTCAGACTGTTCGAGGAACTAGAGACACCCAATCGTCACAGTCGTTCACCTAGTTGTCATGGGCTTAGCTGGTGTTGCCTAAGTTGTACGATACCCTTGCGTGTCCGTCCGCAAAGGGTCAGCCTTCCTAAAACTTCTCATAGTCTCTTAAGGACCTACCAAAGAGAAGATAGATTAGAGGAAGCATTTAATTTGGGATCCCACAAGCAGCCAATTCAACAAACACTTAATAGGCAATATAAATTATAACCATAGATTTTGTAATCTCTGAACGGTCGCATGACAAGGGGTTTAAGGTGGTCCGCCATAATCAAAAGGCCCCATAAGTGCCCACAAGATACTGCTGCGGAACGAAGCAGCAAACCAGCCTTATACACTACCCCAAAGGCCCATTCAGCCATGTGCCACCCGGGTAGCTCCTGGGTGCTATGCTATTTGACACTTCACACCACTTTGCGGAACTAAAAAAAACCCTAAAATGACTACCTGGATAGCTTATTTCTGAGTAGTTTTCCTTTGCACAACGACTACACAACCTGCATTTACAAGATTCAAAGAACCATGAAAGCCAACCAAAATGGGGTTGTCAAGCCTTCTGCAAGCCCTCTATATGTTGTGCAAAGCATGAACAAAACTGAAAGACCACAAACAAGCACAAGCATTACATTGAACACCCTATTTACTGCTTTGTCCGTGACACAGCGTACAAAGGCAAAGGCAAAGGGGAAGGTAATAGCATCAGCTGCACCATTGGAAAGAATCGAGTCAGACGACGAGACACCTTTGCAATCGTATTCAACAACCCGCTCGGTCTAGAGACATGGTAGCGACGTGGACAACAATGCCTCGACCAATGATGGCGATGATGCTGGGGAGTCGATGGCCCTATCTACACAATTGAAGGATGGTGCATGGACCAAGGAATAGTATTTTACACATGCCATCCAAGATTTAGATCATGGAACTCGACGAGGTATTGATTAAATTTATACACAAAAGGGGAAGGCAACAGATGATTTTGAGCAGATACGACAGAGCGTACATGACGTAGACACAGAGTGAAGCTCATCGTATTCACAGCCATCGTATTATGAAGAATCTTACGACCAACAATAGTACGATGATAGTTGGCCATACTTCTCCGAGTAATAGTACGATGATCGATCTGACGATATGGAACAACAGATCAATAGTGAAAGTAAGAGTTCTAACATTTTCCATGCTTCACATCAATACATGCCACATTCGTCCTTGCCTCAAGAGCCGCCTCAGACACATGTGATTCACAACGATCAGACTACAACCATCACCACATTGATGCACTAATGACATACGATGTATTTGTATACTATGTCGTGGGATCAATTTCAGGATTGAGTCTGACAAACATATCAAATTGATATACAGATACATAGGATCGAGGACCCCGATCTACCGCCCCTAGAGTCTCGTCGTTCTTTTTTGTGGTAGAATTAGGTATATCCATTGATCGATTACTTAATTCATTTGAATCTTAAAGTTTAAATTGTTTAAAAAATAATCTAACAATTCAAATCATTTTTTTGTAGACAATTCAATATTAACGGAAGGACAATCTGCAATGTACTACAAAGCTACTCCAAGCCCGAAAAAGATGTGTCACTATTCTTATCTAATTTAGATTTTTTTGCTAAAATTATACTAAATTTATATTTATTTCTAACTTAAAAACCCTAATCTAATTTTTTTTTCTATTTTTCAGGTATTTTTGGCGTACTAATATACGGTCTGTCGATGCATCTCGGTACGTACCATATTAACCACTAGTTGATACATCGGTACAGACCGATAAGACAAACCTTGCATTTATAACTCATATACACTTTATTATTAATTAAATACAATAAGATTATCATTAAATTAGGATAAAAATGCAAAAATAGGATTTTTTTGTGAATTTCTGACCATTTTTTACTTTGTTTTAAAATCAGGTATATACCAGCACACCGACATATGGCACACCAGTACCGATCGGTAGATACCAATCCATCCATGGACTGATACCACTGATCTGCATGGTATGACTGTCCCTGGGTAAAACAATTGTTATGCGATCTTCATGTTATCGAATTCAATACAGGGCTATATCTTTTGACTGTCATTTTGATAACCAAACTAATTCATTATCTGCATTCTTCCACAAAAAGAAAACAAAAAAAAAGCTTAAGAGTTACAGAAATTCTTTATAAAGAAACATAATAATGGCTCTGAAAATGTTAGAAACATTCTAAAAGAATCGAAAAGGATAGCATGACAATGACTAAGAATTAACACGATACTATGCTCAATGAATTGGTGACATCTAAAATAAAGTGCAAATTTTATTCAATAAAGTTACCTGTAAGACTCGTTTTGCCCGAGCTTCTTTGTTTTGTGCATCATGATCAACCATCGATGGATGATTAGTCAACATATGAGGATGATCAATACCACCTTTTTGATAACAAGCATTGCATACATCAAAATCGGGACAAATTTCACAATGCCAGCCCTGACCAGATTCAATATCATGATGGCAGACAAGGCATGTGGTCACAAATGCAGGCGCCGTAGGATTATGGAGGTGATATAAAACCATCATTGATGAATGCTTAGCACGGCGAAGAGTATCATATTGATAATGGTTTCCTTGACAAAGACTCAGAAATGCCTGCCTAGTGTCAAAAAATTCACTTTCTAAGATATCATCTTTGTCTTTTGTATCCTGAACGACATCGTTTATTTCAACCTACAGGATAAAAATGTGTACTGGATCAAAGTTTTGGTAATATACACAAAAAAATACACAATAACAGTAACTCAGCCACAAGCATGCAGGTCTTTTGTGAGATGTATACACAGACACAGACACACAAAAGAAGACAAGATTGGAAACACAAGAATGAGCCTTCCATTACAATAACTCACTGGATACAGAGTATGCTTTTCCCTACTATTAGTAGGATGTCTATCCCTTTCATCAACTCTTTGTTCTGCTTCGTGGCACCTACAAGTCAATAGAAACAAATCAGTTCCAGACTCCAATATTTTCAGCTCCTCTTAGAATGACACACATGGATGTTTGAGCAGAATAAATTCATTTAGAAGCAACATAGGACCAATGAGGAAAGACATCTAACCAGAGTAGTCCAAAGTTACATGGCTGAATCACTTCAAACTAATTACACTAAATCTTGTATGTACTAAAGTATGCAGTTATTCTAACATTTCTATATTTGTAATGGGCAAGAAACTTGATTAGGATGCAAACCTGCTTTCAAGCTAGCTTGTATTCCTCCTTTTGAATCACTTCAAAGTTCAAACTAATAACACTAAATCTTGTATGTATTAAAGTATTCAGTAATTTTAACAGTTCTAATTTTGTAATGGGCAAGATGCTTGATTAGGGTGCAAACCTGCTTCCAAACTAGCTTGTTTTCCTCCTTTTAATCCTTTTTCTTTTTACCCTTTAAGAAATAAAACAAAGTTTCTTCTCAACCTATTATAAGATTATATATACTTTACCATGGTTAAGAAAATTCATATGAACCTTCAAAGCTGTTCTCAGTGTTAAAATAGTTGTCATTTATGAAATCTCTCTACTCATACACCATGAGGATCCACCCAAACATAATTAATAGAGAATTGACTACATGGATAATTAATTATCAACTATTGGAAGCAGAAAGTAGTAGCGGAAGGTAGAAAACCAATACCATAGTGATGTAAAACCAAAACTAAACTGCATCATTTTGTTTTAATTTGATAGTGATCTGTCCCAATGATCCTCCAGTGGTTGAGTAAATCTTCCAAAAGCCAATGAAACCTAAAAATTTGATTATGTAGATCTTACCCTCCCAGACCCCACATTGACAAAAGCCTAGTTCACAAGCCCTCTCCAAACGGAAAGAGACAACTCATTTGCTCAACTTTATTGTTTCCAATAGTGACTGATTCAAAATTGGAGGACCATCAATGATCTATTTGAACGAGTCATCAAGAGGCAGCAACAATAAGAGACGAGATTCACCTAAAAGTAGGTTGTTTCGAAACAGAAAGCCAGAAAGAAGTAAAAGACTTTTAAAAGGACAAGCAGACTTGAACTTTCCTAGATCCCATATTGGTGCAGGAACCTGATGCATCTGGCTGCCTATTGCTAAGAAATAACTATATAATATATAGTCGAGTTTAAAGTCCACCAATTTGGCATCATGCAGAAAAGTCATCAAAGTTGAAACAAGTTAAGCACTTCTAGACTAGTCAGTTTTGAACAAAAAAGGCCCAAAAGCAGTAAAATAACTTTAGATAATCACATCGCTGAATTTTAAGGAATAGCACTACCATATAAATTTAGAAGCATCAACTAGTCAATGATGTTCAGTACATTTACTTGATTTCAGTTATATAATCTTCAAACTTATAGCCTATCAGAAGCAATTAGTCAAGGATAATTCTTTTAAAAGGAATGAATATAAATCATGGTATTTAAACAATCAATGCAGAGTAGACAAAAAAAAATGAGTATGACTTGATAATTAGAACCATATTATTTATAGGTGATGTTATAGCTTCAAAAAAAAATTTCAATAATTGCTTAGTTGCTCTTCAACTCATTTGTTTTGCCATTTGACTCATCCTTTTCTTTCTTGTAGAAGTTCAAAAAGTAGCGAATAGAGAGAAGATGAGACATGAAGAGAAAGGGAATTATATTCTTTAAAAGCAGTGCCTCCTGTTGCTAGAAATAAAAGCAAAACATGTTTGAGGACAAGCATGTGAATAAAATAAGTAACAAAACAATACTAGAATGAAAGACATCATATTTTTGGCATACCTACTGGCATCAGATGATCGAATGCCATAAGGTACTTGCAACAATTAATATGGAAATAACTAATTTCCATTTGACATATGGAGAATCTCTATCAAACCCCCCTATCAGCTATATTCCATCAATTGATACCATCTATCGATCAAAGATAATTAGTTTTTTGCCTTTTTTGTTGTTGATTTCCATGATATGTTAGCTCTTCAAAAATATGAGAGTGCTGCCCTTTAGAAAGATACTCACTTGTCACAAAGTTGAAAGTTTTTGCATTGACTGCAGACCCATCGTGTCCCAGATACCATAAGTATGCAACAATGGGTGCAAGCATACTGCAAATGGACCATTATAAAATCTTCCTTCATAGGGCATATGGTTTCACCGAGCTGTATAAAGAAAACATATATAGTTAAGTTAGCTGGACATAATGGACTCAGTAAAATTCTCAAAATAATTACGAAATAAGCAAGACACATGATCAATTTGGCTCCATCAATCAACCCAGCAAATATTCTACAAGACTGTTATAAGATGATACGAAGATGAAATTCTCAGTTACTAAATAATGAAGACCTAAGTAAAAGAAAATACTTTTTGCATCAGCAATGCATCCTTAGAAGCATTTCCAGAAAGATCAGTTTGACCAACAGCTTTTAAAGCCCTTTTTGTAATAGTCTTTTTCGTTTTTCCTTTCTTTAGTTGTTTTCTACAATCTTCCTCGTGGCGAAGTTGGGTAATCATATCCTCAGCTGCACCAGGCCAATAATCTCCATCAAAATATGGCAAACGAGCTGCGGTTACTTTAGCCTTGCTCTCCCCCATAGTTACAAAGAAATGATCATACAAGTTAGTCAGGTCAACTGCAATATTCTCCTTAGCAGCTTTTCGAAGCATAGTTAAGTACCTGACAAAGTTTTAAAAAATAATGATAAAAACAATGGAATCAAGAAAACGATACTTACTGAAGGAAAAAGATGACTAGAAGCTTTACCATTCCCTGAGTTTGTCAGATTTTGGGGTCTTCTGAATCTCAGGGTGGCAGTACAGTATGTAGTCTTCACCCTTCAAAGGAGGACAAGCCCAAATGTAACAACTGGTGAACCCCCGTTTCTTGCAATATTCAAGATATCCAATCTGTAAGGGCACATAATCATTTTATCACTCATAAAGGGACCGAAACTGGAGACTCAATAAAAAACATGTAATCACCAATAAAATATGGAAACAGATTAATTTTGAGAACATCAATAAAAAGGCTAAAGAACTCCAAGTACCAGAATTTCATGATAAACAAAAGTCCGTAAAGCTTCCCCGGTCACTGTTTTGATTTCAGGCCTGAAGTACTTGACGGAATCTAAATATGAAAGATAGACACGCCGCTGGTTAGGGAAAGAGCATTCTGAACTAAATTCTTGAACATACATCCCAAATAGGCATACTTCTACACCTTCTATCTTCTGAAACAACAATATAGCCTGAAACAAGGGTCAGTTAGTTTAGACTTTAGACTATGTAGATTTCATCATAAACTTGGAGCTACTACTTCAGATTTTTTTGAAAGTTTGGTTAATCTATTTCTGCAGAGTAGGACAATAGGAATCATGCATTCCATGGTTTATCAAGTATGTAGCTTTTGTACCTTGGATTTATAGGGAAACTCTTTAGGGTAATTTTCCTCCTGAAATATCTCTAGAAACCGCTGCTTTACTTCCAATTTTTTGTCAACAGATGATACAACCCTAACTACAAGCCCTTCAGCTGATGGCACCTGATATATGGAAAAGAAGTAATAATTTTAAAACTATAATGAACAAGAATTTACCATTTCTGTTTAGAAACAAAAGAAGCTAAAGGAATATAAAAGCATGATAAACTTGCTTCCTAATGAGTTAAACATGTCTGTACATTAAATGTAGTTGATGACTAAAAACTCAGGACAACAATAGTTCATTTAGGTAAAACTCCACTATTATTAATGGCTGATGAGATCAGCCCTAAATTGATATGCTCATATATAGGCCATGAGCATAATGAAGGCATGCATCATTCTAATTGTCTAAGACTGATCCTACAGAAATAAAAGCATGTGATTATATGAAGCAGCTCATGGATAGGTCAAATGTGGCTCTTGAATATGCTGAGTTATATCAAGAAAGGGAAATCATTGGTTATGTACCTAAATTAGAAGTGAAATAGAACTTAAATAATTAATCCATCAAAAGGTGAGGGCACAAGATTCATGCCATTATTGGTTTGTAACTCTCTCCATAGTTAACATCATGGCATGTGAATAACAGTAAACCAATTTCAACATTTTCAGATTAAGTAATGTATAAATAAGACTTAACTAAGACCAAACAGAGAGTATTAATTATGATATGCAAAGCATAATTTATGATTGCAACACCAGATATTTTTTATTGGTCTCAGTCCACAATAAGGTTACTTCATTGCTAGTTGGATCATTCTTGGGTTTTGATGGAAACAAGATCTCTGCATAGAGGTCTCAGGTTGCATAAGTTAAAATTCCTAGACTTACACTGGAGGAGTCTTGGGCAATGTGCATCATATTTGTAGGACTGGGACAGGTTAATAAGACTTTGGCTTTTTTTCCATGTTCTTTGCTAAGTGTTCTCCAATATCTTGGAGTTGTTTTTAAGTTAGATAACTAGTTGTAGATTTAAATTTTTGGATATAATTCCGATTAAAGACAAAATAGATAAGATGTTCTGATCTTATATAGAGCCCTAATTCTTCTGATTATGTCAAGTTGATCAGTAAAGGATTCAATGATTCATGTAAAAAGTGTACCAAGAACACCTCGTGTCATTCTGCAGATCTCTTCCTGCCCACATATAATGTATGGCAGGAACAACTAGAGTTCCAATGGAACACATATTTTAACTAGCATGCAATGCAAATGTGAAAAACTAGGGCAAAGATAGAAAATTATAGTATGGGTATCAGAGATGAATCTGATCACAATAAAACCTGATGTTTTACTAGAAGCCTAAATACTAAAATGCAGGACTCATAGAAGATGGTTTATGAAGTAAACTATAGGTCCAGAAGTTATCAAGGTTCAACCAAAGTTATCTGGATTAGACATTTAAATGACATTAGAAATTACAGCAGGAATAGGAGAAGAAGAGAAGCAATATACGGTGAATAGAAGAACAAGGAATCCAAGCCACTGGTCACATGGAGGTTAGTAATGCCATAGATGTCTGATCAAATGGAGGTTGTTTGGCACCATTTATGAACTATTACTAAAATATGTAGTTATAAGATTTTGGCTATAGTTCCTAGAATGTCTTTCATGTCCATCAGAAGTGCAGACCAAACTGCAATTTGTAAAATTGAAAAGGACATGGAAACCAATCCCACTAACCTCATCAAAAGTTTTCCCAAGATGCCTGGATCTCTCTTGCCTCTCCTGCTTAAGCCGTTTAAAAAGCCGTTGTTCTATATGATCACTGAGAAAAGTTCTTGGCAAATCTTTTGCACCAAGAACAGCACTCTGGGGCAAGGGCTTGCGTTCACCACTTTCTATCTCCTGCATGTAGCAACTAGGGCAAGTGTATTCGGCTTCTCCATCATTTCTTCGACCATTAAATAGAGCACATATTTGATGTTGCCAAGTTTCACATTTATCACATTGCACCCACTATAATAGAACACAGATGACACATCTTTAAACTTTTACATAGTAGGCTCTAAAACCCAAAAAAGATAAGAAAAGAAAAAGAAAAGGCCAAAGAAAAAACTTACCCATTCTTCAGTTTCCTCATCATTTCTCTTCTTCTCAAGCTTTGTCTTTAAGAATGTAGATCCTTCAGCTTCTATAGTGTCACCTCGAGCCTCATTATAGCATGGTGTACAAACGTAGAGACGGGTTTCACCACTTCCAATTGTATAATAAAATGCATTTCGCTTTATTCGAGCACCACATCGAGAACAATACATTGGAGGGGGCTCAAAAGTGAGTTTTTCCACTGCACAAAGCTGGCACGAGTTCTCAGTCATCAAGCGCTCCATTGCTTGATTCCTTTCAGCTTTGGCCTTACTCTGCAGGAAAAAGAAAAGAGCGAACTAACACTAGTTAGTTGCATTGATTGACATGAATAATCTTACATGCATTTTCCAAAGAAATGAATAATCTGATACACACCACGTGGCATATGTGTAGCCAACAACTCAATAGAACGATACCTTCGAATAATGCACAAAAATATAAATAAGCAGTGACACAGGCCCAAACCCCATCTTAGTTTACCATGTATAACTTCCTTATCCATTTAGGAAAGCCTTATTTGATTGAACAAATCTTTTCTTCCTTATTGTTTTTTTTAATCTGCATACATTATTAAAAACTTACAAACTGGATGAGGCCATTGTTGAAAAAAGGGGAACCTCTAAATTTGGCAAATAGCTACGAGGGTAGAAAAATTATGTCCCAGGTGTAAAAGGACAGTGGAAGCATCATTAATGACTTGAATTTTATTGACAGAATATTGAAACAATTAGCTTCTACTATCCAATTTCAACAGGAATTTTGGTATGAAGTGTTGTTGACACTTAATGATCATAAATATCTAATGTTAATTTGAACTACAGGCTGTACAAGTTATTAAAAAGTTATCATGAATATGAGACAACCTGATAAACATAGATATTACGTCAAGTGAGTGTACGTCAATATATTAAGGTGTAGTAGCCAAAATACTTTTGATTATGTTAAAAGATGTTAAAATATAATTGGTTCTGCTAGTTGCACACAATCTCCTGATTTGTCCACACTGGCTATTAAGATGACAGGATATCAGATGGCATATATAATCAGCACCTTGTCACGGACATGAGAAAAATGCACATCACTGTTTGCCTCAAGAAAAAAGAAATATCATTAATAGACTTATCTAATAGCCTATTAATTTGGGATCACTACTATCAAGTTCAACCTTTATCATATTTCCAAATAGATGGTCAGTGGGGAAGAAAGATAAATTCATGTACTACTGGCTGGTGCAATTATCTTAATTTTATAAGGATAATGGTTCTAATTATTGGATTGAATAATTTTGCACAGCATATTTACAGTAATGCAGCCCAAGAATTGAAGTGCTAGAGAGTGCCGTGCTGGCCCACAGACCAGAAAGCTATCAACATGCACCATGCTAATTTATGTTGGAAATACTAATACATGTCCAGCCAATTAGCCTTTGCCCAGTGGAACCATATTTGGCACAACCAGTTGCCACAAAACTATAAGCCATGATTAAAAAATATAACAAAAAAAGATCCTTTCTACCAAAGATGAAGGCAGATGCTGAGTTTTCTTTAACTATATTTCAGCATGAACAATGTGGTAAAATGGAATTAGTAGATGCAACAAATGCACTGAAAAAACAATGTAAAATTTGCCAAACAAACATGCCCCAAAAGTTAAAGAATTTGTTCATATTTATTTATTCAATGGTTCTAGAACTGATAGCTTATCCTTTAACCAATTATCCAAGATATAAGAAATACTTTGAGTCATGGTTCCGAATACCAATTGGACTAGCATGTACTAATGCAACCAAGCACCATTAATGGACTATAAGTGCCTTTGGGAACACATTTGCATTTTTAATGTGCATTTGAAGAAAATGATTTGAGTGAACGCATAATTATAGAATGATTTAAGTGTTTGATAAGCAATAGATGAAAATTGAATTCAAATATGCATTAGCCTAGGTGTTGTTTGGTAAAATTGTATTTGAAAAGTCCATTGAATACTTTGTGATAAATTTACCCTTCTAATATTTTTAATATTTATTCAAAAATGAATACATATATTTCATTTAAATTAATAAGTAAATAAAATAAATAAGTAAATGAATGAATGTATGCAATCTTATAAAAAAATTATTGTATGACTTAGATATATAATAAAGAAAACTATATAATCATATATATGGATGTCAAATAACCTTTGAAAAGAAATAAATAAAATTTCACCTTATCGAACACATAAATCATGTTAGTTAGGGGAGAAATCGAGAGAAGGGGAGAAGAAATGAGGGTTAGGATTTCTATTATATAGTGATAATTTTTTATTTTAGGGTATTTTGGGAAATTGAAAAAAATTCATTAGCATCCAGCAAATGCTAAAATGCTAATGTTATCCTTGGGTAGCATCAGAATTTGAGCATTTGCAATGAGGCCAAATGTGATTTGACAAAAAATTATCAAACATCAATTTATATTTAAAATGTGCATGGGGCCCTCAACGAACATTTCAAATATATTCCCCAATGCACCATATAAGCTCAATACCACTCAATTCACTTTTTTTTAAATGAGCAATGCAGATCAATAGACCACTCGGTGTCTTGGTAACATATCAGTCTGACCTTTCACTGAAAGCGATCTAAGACCAGTATTTAAAGCTTTAAATAAATATCTTTAAGAAATCTCATAGACTCATACAACTGACAATCAAATGATGTTTGCAGGTGTTGCTACAAAAAGTCTTCGAAGTTTTCACTATTGCATTTCAAATTCAACAAACATGTCTAGAGATCGACCAACAAAAATATGAATTATATTGAACATCCAACTATCCAAGTATCCAACAATTTCCATTTAACACAAATACACACTTAAATATGTGCTCAACATTTAAGGCTCTCTACATGCAAGGGTAAGACTGCATACACTGATTTTTCACATACCCCACATAGACATAGCTGGAAGCCTTGTGCACTCCACCATACTTATGTAAACTCAACATCTTCATGTTTTTAAATTGACAATTAAAATTCTATTTAAGGCAGTAAACTATATCACACTCATCCAAACCCTATTAGTGCAGGAATTCCGAACAAAATAGTTTAGTCAGGCCAAAGGCATTTCAATAGTGATACAAACACACATGAGCCCTTTATAGAAGTACCAAACAGTCAACAATGTTAAGGCTTAAGCATAAAAAATGTATAACCCACTTAACTAAAAGAAGTAGAGAAACTATTAAGTGAAGAGGAACAGCAAGTAGTTATCTTAAACAATCATTTAAATAATGGAGAACATAAGAATGCTGTTATGCTGATACAAGGGTATCCAAAAAAGGGGAAATCCATAAATGGGCTTTGCCAAGCTAAAAAATATCTTTGTCAGTTAAAATATGAAAAAGTAACACAAGAATAATATTGAGCATGTCAAAAACTTAACCTGACCAATCCATTGCCTCAGACCAATTATATGCCCCTTAATTTGTTCCGGAGTGAACAATTCAATCAATGAGACTCCTTTGATCTTTGGCTTCCCTGATTTACTTACAGTTACTTGGTCTGTTGATTGGTTATCTGGATTCTGCTTGACTCCAGAGGCAACCTGATCCAACAGCATATCAACTACCATAGTTTCCTGCTTGACTTGAGAGTTGACAGGGTTAGAAACACTGTTGTCCTTTTCACAGCTCGGAAAACTCATATTCTCATTGATATCACTGCCAAAAATTGGTAATTTTTCTTGTCCAGGGCCAGAAGGTTCTTCCATTTTAACAATGACCTCAGAATTAGCAGATATCTTCACAATGGTTTGTTTGCACTCTGGGACCTGTGCCTCCTGGAAATCATATTGCTCATTCCCAGAAGGAACACAGACTTGCAAAGCTTCACTGTTATGAAAAAGAGATATATTTTGAATCTTCACGCGCTTAGATGCAGGCTGACTGTCCTCGGAATATTCAGGAGGAATTGTATCTGTTTTTATTCCATTAGCACATATTTTTATTTCACTCATCAAAACAGTATCAGACAAAGCACAAGCATGTGCCTTATAGTTTGCTGCTATATGATCACGTACTGGGATGCAGACAGGACAATCAGTTGCTTGGCAATTACGGATATGCCCGACTAGTTTCCTAGATTGGAAACAACGTGGAAACTTACACTGCTCACTGTTACAGATATCCATATGCACAACTAGCTCCTGAGCTTTTGTGCAGTTAGCTTCTTTACACAGTCCCTTTATTGATGGACACCTGCGAGCATGATGCAGAAACAATAGCCACCTCATTTGTTTCAAATAATTCTGTTGCCTCATAGATTTGTCATGTCTATAATTCACTTCTCTAGCAGACAGACGAGATTGCTGAGCTTTATCTTGACCTGTTCTTCTATGATGAAGCTCCTCCTGGAGTTGGCATGATGGTTTATCTGGCATTTGCGCTTTCTGTAATGATTGAGGATGCCACTGAAACTGCATGAGTTCTGCTTGCGATCCACTAGATATCCATCCAAAGTTATCCAAACCACCATCAGACTGTAGGTGTGGATGCAACAACTGCTGCGAGTCCTCTGAGACGGAAACTTGAAAATCTTGACAGCTGGGCAAGTAACCAAGAAATTGAGCACTTTTAGAATGACCTTCAGCAAAAGTATTCGGCTGGTGTCGAGTCTGTAATTCTGAAGATTGGACCTGTTGAGCTGCTGACAGACTCAAAGATTCAGAACAGGCCACATTCGCATGAAAAGCCACTAGCTGCTCACCAACATTTGAAGTCACTGAAGACTTTCTCAAAGGACCATTCTTTAGTGTTAGTTGTTGGTTCTGCATGCTTTGCTGATGTCTCTGTGGTAGTTGGAGCTGGTTATGAACAAACTGTGCATAAGCTTGATTAGGCTGCTGTGGAGATTGCTGCAAATGCTGTTGTGATTGAAGCAGAAGCTCCCTGGTAGATTGGGATGACTGGTAATTCATTTTCTCTGAATGATCAAGCAATTGAGGTCTTGTGTTCAGAGGAAGTTGCATAGACTGTAAAGTTGCATGATGATTTAGCAACCCTGAGTTTGCTCTTGACTGTAGATGCAAACTTACAGAATTCATGTTGTTCATAACAGATAAACCAGATGAATCAGATCTATGAAGGATCTCATCAGTCGTCTTCACTGTATAATCATCAGTAATCATAGGTGATATTTGTTGCGATAATGATGCTGTAGAAAAACAAAGCTACATCCTCTTTAAGTTTTGGCATAAATAGCAAACTTATAATTTAATGACAGACAAAGTGAATTAGCATTAGGCTATGGTATTACACTTGCAACATCATATATACAATGGAAACTAACTACGTGAGTAGAAACTAGAGAAGCAAAAATGAATCGACAGCATTGCTTATCCTTAAAGCAGGAAATATTACTTGGCATCCTTGAATGGTGATGTTGCCGCTCAATGTTCTGCTGCAGAGGCTTTGGAGAACTAGCATAAATATTTGGGCTCAGGAAACTCTCAGATGCTGCAGGCCGACTTAGTTGCATGTTATTCCCAATTAATCCTAATGCACCATTTACAAGTCCATTTGAGAACCCATAAGGGGAACTCTTGTGCAGAACATTGGACCTCATTTCAGCACCAATTTGAGCACCAAGACTATGCAATATATGGCTGCTTTGACTCGCAAAATATTTCTTTTGTTGGAATGACCGAAGAGCCACTGTAGACTCAGTGCTATTAAATCCAGCTCCATCAGAAAACTCAGAGTTTGCAGATACTGCCTTTTGATTATCAATTGCAGAAGTTGGTGTCATTTGACTAAATTGTCTTGGTATGCTTGTTGATGACATTACAGTACTTGTGCATGAACCAAGACCAAAATTGGCAGATTGGTGCTGGTAACCATTAGAAACAGTTCCTACAACAAATGTACATTCAATCCACAGGAAGAAAACCCCTAGGTTAATAACAGACTAACTAGACAAAAATTTACCATCTGAGGTATTGAGGGAAGCGTTATTTCCAGCATCAGTTGGACCATTTGTAGTTGATATTAAGTTTCCCATGTTTGCTGTGGTCTGAGTTGCAACAATAGTGCTGATGGCAGTAATTGTAGGGTTCTCTAATTTAACTGAAATTGCAGCATTAGTGCTGCCATTGTTCAATGTACCAGGAGTTGGAATCATTGTACTACTAGCGGAAGATGTCATATGATGTGATAAGGGCCGATTGTTGTTGAGAACATTCTTTATCACAGAGAATAAATGGTGTTCAACTGGTTCCAGAGCTAAATTCAAATAAACATCCTGATCACAGATCCATTCATGCATCAGATGGGCCATGAAGACTAGCACAGGAACAGAAACAGCTTATAATATAAGGCTGCCTCTGAAGACAGCCTTTTAGCTAAAGATAACTCAAGGATTTAAGCTTTTTTAAAAGCACTTTAAGTAAACTAGTGTTTCCCAGGCTTAAGTAGCAAACAGATGAATGAGAACTTGAATTCATAAGAGTTTCCATAGAGATGCAAAGAACCATTGGTAGAATAAAGTTACCCTTGTAGAATCCTTGAAGATACGTTCCTCCAAACGCCCAACAACTTCTGGTAGCCTACGCACCCATTCTTCAGAAAGTGCTTGAGTTCTTCTTTGAAGAATTTTGAAGCTGGAACATCCAAGCATATGTAATTGTCATAACAAAATGAAAAAGCATAAATGTTGACAGTTAAGAGAATGCTAGATTATTTCAACACTAATAAATGAGACAGTGAATGAAGTCTACAATATCAAAATCTGTTAGCATCCACCATAATTCAGAAACTTTCCAACTCTTATGAAACTGAGACTATATGCTCCAATAGAAACTGATGCAAAAGTATCTTATAGTGACTAGTTATTAGATTTCATGATACTCTACTTCCTAGTCACATTGCTTCAATGTGAACAGCAATAAACTAAGAACCAAGTCTACTTAAAAGCCAATCACACTGACCATATGGTCCACGCCATGGCATGATGCACAAATACCACTCTTATGGGAAAGTGCATATTTCATAACAAAAGTGCATTAGGACAAAATTTACAAAGTTCAACAACATTTGCCATATTATCCCACCAGTGAATTTCTCAAATTTTTGAGGTACAACTGCCATGTAATCTAAGAGGTGGTATTTTCTTTTTATTCTTAACACTACCAATTGGTATTACATGTTCAATACAGTGCTTTAAAAAACACTAGGTGCAAAGGTCCCAAAATGCCCGAGGTGTTAGGTGTTCGCTTGAGTGAAGCGAGGCGCTCTAAAATATTAAAAAATAAAAAATATAATATAATTAATAAATATAATTATTTAAATAAAAATATAATATTAAATTAAAATTTTATTGTTAACAGTACATTACTTACTATTAACAGTAGTTAAAGGGGGAGAAAAGAACTATTAACAGTAACAGAGGAGTATAAAAGGGTCATTGATAATAGAAACTAAGGTATATAGTTTCAAATAATATCGCCCGGTACGGACGGTATGTACCGGTCTGACAGTAAACCAGTACGTGGATCGCTTGCTACCGGGCGATATTTTTTTATTTATAAATTATATATATATATATATAAAGGCGACGTCGCACTTTTTTTTTTAACATTTATATATAAATATATATATATATATAAAGATATATAAATAAAAGATTATATATATATATATATATA
>LVTN01001258.1:61124-76018 GCA_001649415.1 Musa itinerans
CGACATCGCTGAAATTTTTTTTTTACTTATATATATATATATATATATATACTGAACGGTATACCGCTCAGTATACAGTAACGTACCGAGAGAACGTCGAAACTTCGATACGGTACGATATTTCAATCCTTGGTAAAAACCGACAATGGAAAGTGACAGCAACAGCGGTGAGAAGCTGGCAATAGTAGTCACGGGGGATTAGTTTAAGACAACTGTGGCAGCACTGCAAACGACAGCGATGGCAATGGCAGAAACTTCAGAGGGCATTTGTCAGTTACGGAGGAACCTGTAGCCCTCTCCCTCAATAGTGGAAGGAACTACACACATTGCAATGACGGAAGGAAGCTACGAGCTCTTGCTAGGTCGTCGGACCCGTCCATCGACAATAAAGGAAGGCTCGGTCCACTGCGTTTGCGGTAGAGGCAACGGTAGTAAGCATCGGCAACGGAGGCAAAAGCAACGCTAGGGTTGGGTCAGGGTCACGCGGGCATGAAGGGTGGCTCTTGAGGGTAAGAAACTACGTTACTAACTACTGTTGAATCAAACCAAACTTAAGAAGTCTGGTTCGATTGCCTTTTTTGAACCGGGCGCTCGCCCGAACCTAGGCATCGGTCCACAGACGGTGCCTTATTGAAGCATGTCACCTGGTCCACACACGAAGCACTCAGGCCTCGCCTCGCCCAAGTGCTTAGGCGAGTGCCCGAGCACCTATTTAAATCACTGGTCCAATAGCAAGCCTAAGACATGAGTCATGAAAGAGCAACAAACAAAGGCTTATATGCACATGTGGGGAAGACAAATCCGTGAATATGTGATATGTTGGTGGGTGCATGTGTTGAAATTAAGCTTGTACTAGAATAATGAGAACAATATTCATGAAATTAAGCTTCTGTCTCAGGTAATATAATCTCTTATATTAACTATGCATGGTAAGGAAATAATACATATCACAATAAACAAAGAGAAACTAGAAAATAAGAGACAGATAGTGAGTATCCAGATTAATATCAGTTTCTAGTGATACTTAAGATGGTAAGTCCTTGTTATTCTTGATATGTAGATATTTTACTTTAATTTTGGTTAGTATAATGTAGCAACAAGTCTCCATTAACACAATTTAATATGTCAAGCAAATAGATGCCTGCTTATGAATAATAAGATCCTATCATCTGAACGTATCACAGAGATGACATGAGTAAGGCAAAAGTGAGTCGAACAACCAGCCATATTTATATTACAAAGTGTTATAGCCCCTAAGCTAGTTCCAGAAGATTATGACAATGGAAATGTCTGGTAAGATGCCAAACAATGCTAGTTTGTAGTTATTTCATGGTTCACAGTTTCTCATTTTCCTCCATTCCTTTTTCTTATTGCTGTGCATCTCCATAATGGCCTTGTTAAAGCATTCCAACATGGAATGACACCCTCAGTTTCTAGAGTCAACTCGTTTCACTGCAGTTTATCATAGCAACTACAGCAAGCTGCCTAGCTCACTGGTTCATATGACTAGCTCTAACAAGCCAACTCTGTTCCTAGTGTAGCTACCCTGCTTTAGCTTAAATGCTCAATTTGATCATGATCGAGTGCGTTTTGGATTGTCTCGTTGGTAAGATAAAATGCTGGATCGACATAGGTTAATAATGGAGATCCCCACAATAATGACAACATAAAGCTGGGTGTTTATATCCATGGTAACAGAACTAGCAATTTGTCACCTTGACTAATTGGCTTCTAGTCTAATGACTGATGTTATATACCTCCTATGTAAGATCTATGATATACATGCATAAATTTATAAGACAACAAAAATATTACTTATGTCATATGTATGCATGTGATCAGAATATAAATACATCAGGAACTTCCTTGCAGTTTCTTCAGGTAATAATAGATCAGCATCAAAACAGATCAGACACATAAGTCATATATTGCAGAATTAAAAGTTGTACTAAAAGGGAAGTTTCTTTGAAAAAGAATGTATTTTCTATTTACTGATACCACAAGGTTTTTCATTGAGCTGAACTGAACTCAAGATGGACAGTCAATAGCCAGGAAACAAAGTGAGACTAGATGGCAAGATACATGCCAGCTCTAATGCTATGTATTATTTATCTTCATTTTGAATTTTATGACAACTTTGTTAGTTTATAACATGTGTACTGGAAGCAAAAAACAAAAACTTGACTATAACTAAAACCAACCAGCACTGGGCTGAGAAACCAGGCAACATATTAAGCTTGGATTGGAAAGCACATGCTAGCGCAATATTATGTTCTAATTCTGACTTTAGTATGAATTTTGAGGCAACCTGGATAGCTTAATTCATGCATTTGTTGAGTGTCAAAATGTTTCTTTGCTGGATATAAGAAAACACTTTTATAATGGGCACATAGACCAAGGTTTAGAGTCAAGGCCCACCAAAAGATCACTGTATGTCATGTCTGATGAAGTAGTATGTCATATCTATGTGTGCAGTCTGGTCTATCATACAAATTAGATACTTCTTTGAATTTCTTCATGTAATAATAAATTGGTATATGTAATAGGTCAGAAACATAAGTTGTATACTACAGAAAAATGGTGCAAAAATGTAACTAAAAAAGCTCTCATCTTGTAAATGACACCATAAGAAGTCTTCCATTGAGATGGACCAAACACAAGATGGACAATCAAGAAGCCAAACAATATGCTAAGCCTATATGGAAGATGCAGCTAACTCTAAATCTATTCTTTATTTTTTACATTTGGTTTGACTTTTAAGATGACTAAGTTATCTTTGCAATAATAAAAAAATTTCTAATAATCAAAGGAGGATGGCCAGAAGCAAAGCAACATGTCAAGCTTGGATAGAAGCAGACAAAGGATACATATAGCAGGGAAACATTGCACCAAAGGGTAATTGGACAACTGATCCCTTGAACCGAGGCAAAAATACCTCCAGCTGAAATAAGACTGGCTAGTACGAAATATTTCTTGTAAAAATGCCACTGCATTAAGAAATATAATCTAATAATCCAATTAAAGTTGATGAAGAACAATTAGTGCTTTCTTCCAAGTTCATCACCAAGGAACTCCTAGTCTAGGCTACATCATCACCTTAAGTCACCAAGGCTATTGGATGACATTGAGAATGCATGCCCCGTAGTGAAAAGAAAGAACTGCTGAAATAATTGCAAAGTCGCAAGATTTGCTTACATCTTCTGCCGCATGCTAGAGCGAACATTCTGAAGTTCAGAATCCATGGGTCTTGGTCCAAGACTCTGCATCTGAGGCATCATGTAACTTCCAAGCTGCTGGGATGGGACAGACACTAGTGTGCTAATTTGGGTAGACATCTGGGTGGAAATCTGCCCAGACAAATGAGCATGAGCAGTCATCTTCCTGCCTTTCGGTACAACAAGCTGGAAACATTCAAGTACCAATCATAACAATAAAAACCATCAGAGATGAAGGAGCACGGGACTTTTGCTGACGAATACAATATTCTCAAATCCCAATACTTAGTGGAATAAAGGCTGTTAACAACATATTTGCTTAATCCATTGAGATCCTGATAAGCAATCTGCAAAGTGATCAATTTCAGCATAGATCATGCATGAAAGTAAATGAAAAATGTTGATAAGTTGCCTAGCGATAATAACATGCACATAAAATGAAAGCAATAAATAAACTACTTCATCGACACCATACGCCTTTCTAGTTCTGAAGTGTCTTTCGTCCACACACAGCTCATCACAATCAAAAGTGCAGCTTAAACAAAAAATATGATCCTAAGCCCTTCAACTTTCCAACCATCAAAAAACAAAAAAAAAATCTACACACGAAGAAGAAATGTCTGGGGCATATCAATGAGCCCTAAATTGGATAGAGTTACACACCAACGTTAATGGCTCACTGCCACAGAGGCTCAAAACATACACTAAATTCCAGAAGGAGCTCGATCGCAAAAAGCTACAAATTCTCTTTCCACGATCAAAATAGGACGGTCAAGAGAAGCAAACTGCACATTTGTATCAACGGCCCCAAACCCTAGCTAGCGTAGTATCGATTAAATTAATGCTCGATAAAAAACCTACAGTATGAGGCGGCACCGGCGACCTCCGGTCCCATTCGTCGCCAGTGCAGCAGCCGTGGGACGAATTACGGCGGCGGCGAACGGAGGGGAAAGCAGGACGCCGAAGATTGTTTGATCAAGAACAACTCCGACTACCGTTCCAAGATCCGAGGAGCCGGACGAATTCAAGCGAACGGGGAGGAATCGAGCAGCTGCCCAATCGCTTGAATTAGAATAAGTTAATGAGAACTCGAGGCAACCGTTTCTCTCCTCTTTTCCTCGCTCTCGATCGATAAATTCGATCTTTCGAACAACGCTTCGAGGAAACCTCGAATTGATAATTTCTTTAATTTTGATTTGGAGTTCTTTTTATTTATTTTATTTTATTTTATTTTATTTATTATTATTATTAGTATTAGTATTTTGGTGGTCTACTGAGCCAATTTAAAGCCCATCGATGGCGCAGGCGATTTCTACAGCCCCAACCACGTGAGGATACATGGGTGTCGGGAACCGCTTTCCTCGTATGCTCACGTCTGGTTCTCTCGCGGACCTCGACAGTCTGATTGGATGAAGCTACAAAGTTCCAAGCGGGACCCATCTCAGAGCCGTCGCTTTGTACAAATCACGAGGTAGGTAGGTGGGCGAGTAAAAGAACTTCCTGAGATGAAATGGATTAGAACTAATATTTGCCCTGTGCTAGTGCTTGTATCGCATGGTGCTAAAATTATACGGTATTTTACCTTAAAAGAGTCCCTAGTGTTAGGTTTTAATGATGCTCCCCTATTTATCTCGGAAGTATTTTTAATTTAATAAAAATATCCCTCTCCCTCAACCAATAGCATTCGATCATTGTCATTGCTTTTGTCGTTATCATCTTCTGCTCCACTATAAGTAGTGTCACTTGTCACCCCTAATCCCACCATGAGTGAGTGTCCTCAATGGATGAAAAGTGAGGAGGGAAGTGTTATCCGAAGTTGGAACATCATATTTGATGAATCGATCATATCTTAGAACTTCGTTAAGAATAAAGATGAGCCTCGTATGCATACGAAGATAAGCGGGAGCGTTATCACATTCTTAGTGCTATATATGGATGACATTCTGATTATTAGGAATGATATAAAAATGCTCTCCAAAGTAAATGCTTGATTATCTAGACATTTCTTCACGAATGACTTAAGAGAAACATCATATATTTTGGGGATTCGGATCTATAGGAATATATCCAAGAGGATGCTTGGCTTATCTTAGTCCAAGTACATATATATATCATTGTCAAAAGATTTGACATGAAAAATTATAAAAGAGGTCTCATATCGATGAGACATAGGATATCGCTTTATAGGAGTATATCCCTAAAGACTCCTAAAGAAAGAGCAGACGTGGATAGGATACTCTATGCCTCAACGATAGGATCTATCATGTATGCTATGCTATGTACTTGGCCTGATATAGTATATGCTTTGAGTATCACGAGCAGATATCAGGCGAATCCAGACTTGGAGCACTAAAAAGTAATAAAGTGTATTATTAAGTACTTGAGAAGGACTAAGGATCTTTTACTAGTATATAGAGGTAGTAGCCTTAGTGTTCAGGGCTACACAGACTCGAGTTTCCAATCCAATGTCAATAGCAGCAAGTATAATTCAAGGTATGTGTTCATCCTAAACGAAGGAGCATTATGCTGGAAGAGTTCCAAGTAAGGAACTTCGTTAAGAATAAAGATGAGCCTCGTATGCATACGAAGATAAGCGGGAGCGTTATCACATTCTTAGTGCTATATATGGATGACATTCTGATTATTAGGAATGATATAAAAATGCTCTCCAAAGTAAATGCTTGATTATCTAGACATTTCTTCACGAAGGACTTAAGAGAAACATCATATATTTTGGGATTCGGATCTATAGGAATATATCTAAGAGGATGCTTGGCTTATCTTAGTCCAAGTACATATATATATATCATTGTCAAAAGATTTGACATGAAAAATTATAAAAGAGGTCTCATATCGATGAGACATAGGATATCGCTTTATAGGAGTATATCCCTAAAGACTCCTAAAGAAAGGGCAGACATGGATAGGATACTCTATGCCTCAACGATAGGATCTATCATGTATGCTATGCTATGTACTTGGCCTGATATAGTATATGCTTTGAGTATCACGAGCAGATATCAGGCGAATCCAGGCTTGGAGCACTAAAAAGTAATAAAGTGTATTATTAAGTACTTGAGAAGGACTAAGGATCTTTTACTAGTATATAGAGGTAGTAGCCTTAGTGTTCAGGGCTACACAAACTCGAGTTTCCAATCCAATGTCAATAGTAGCAAGTCTAATTCAAGGTATGTGTTCATCCTAAATGGAGGAGCATTATGCTGGAAGAGTTCCAAGTAAGATATTACTACTGATTAAACCACAAAAGCAAAGTACATTGCTATAGTAGAGGCAACAAAAGAGGAAGTCTAGATGAAGAAGTTCATCACAGATCTAGGAGTCGCACAAGGCAATGAGAGGTTGATTCCTTTATATTGCGATAATAACGAGGTGATTGCTCAAGCGAAGGAACCTAGGTCTCATCAAAAGTCTAAGCACGTTCCGAGGAGATTTCACTTTATCAAAGAGATCATGGCCCGAGGAGATGTAGCATTGATAAAGTCATTGTCTCAGATCGTCTTTAAGCATCATACGAGTCTGATAGGGGTCAGACACGTAGGTGATTGGCTTTAAGTCAAATAAGAGATTGCTAGTTATAGGTGCCTTACAAGTCAATTATATGAGTGATGGCACATATGACATGATATACACTTTTTTTGCTTACTATACTATTTGACATTTTATCACTTTATATTCCTTGTTATCGAATCATGATGAGATCGCGATAATTAGACCAATTTATATTTAAACACAGATCCTAAATAATCCCGATCATAGGTTACTTGAAAAGGATATTGAAATAACTGAATAGACATGTGTGCTGTATATCCGTCCATATGATGGAGGTGGCTAATCTCATAGCTGCTTGTGTGGGGACACTAGGGATGCAGTACAAATGCTCATTAGAGAATGAGTTCACTGATTGATCCGCTTACGAAATGCTGGATAGTTGATAATGCCTTATTGTCAGACAATGATTCCGTCATCCTAATAGTGTACTAAAGATGTCCTATATGAGTCCTCAACTCTTTGATATCAGACTTATAGGTCTAAAACTTTTAGATCTAGTATAACTAGTAATTGAAAGTGATAGCCAACCTTACGAGGGCTATTATTGAGTGTCAATAGAGGATCATCCTCTCTCAATGTCATCAGAGAAATATCTCATGTGTTCTTGCTCAAGTAAATCCATAGCTAGGGTCATTTGGATTGAGAGAGAGAGTTCTATAAGATAATCTGATTAGAATGTGATTCGAGTAGAAACTATATGAGTCTTATAGAACCATATTCGAAATATGATCTTTAGGATATTAGATGGATGAGGGACTATAGATATACGGTAACTAAGGATAGACAGATCCAAATGATTGAATTCTCTTATATCATCTAGGGATTGCGACGTAGTGACCTAGTACGTCTATAGTCGATAAGTCGAGTGAATTATTATAGAGGTAATAATTTACTAAGCTAGAAAGAGTTATGACATGTATGACTTATGGCCAGCTCGATATTGGGCCTAGAGAGTCACACACATATGATAGATGTTGCGACGAGTAGAAGTTCAGATATGAGATATCCACCGGAGTCACTATCTTATTGGATATCCAATAAGCCTCTAAAATATTGGATCCTATGAATGAGATTCAATAAGAGTCAGTGAGAGACTATTGGGTAGAAACCTAATAATCTAAGAGGCTATAGTGTATTAAAGATGTCCTGTATGAGTCATCCACTCTTTGATATCTGACTTATAGGTCTAAAACTTTTAGATCTAGTATAACTAGTAATTGAAAGTGATAGCCAACCTTACGAGGGCTATTATTGAGTGTCAATAGAGGATCATCCTCTCTCAATGTCATCAGAGAAATATCTCATGTGTTCTTGCTCAAGTAAATCTATTGCTAGGGTCATTTGGATTGAGAGAGAGAGTTCTATAAGATAATCTGATTAGAATGTGACTCGAGTAGAAACTATATGAGTCTTATAGAACCATATTCGAAATATGATCTTTAGGATATTAGATGGATGAGGGACTATAGATATACGGTAACTAAGGATAGACAGATCCAAATGATTGAATGAATTCTCTTCTATCATCTAGGGACTGCGACGTAGTGACCTAGTACATCTGTAGTCAATAAGTCGAGTGAATTATTATAGAGGTAATAATTTACTAAGCTAGAAAGAGTTCTGACATGTATGACTTATGGCCAGCTCGATATTGGGCCTAGAGAGTCACACACATATGATAGATGTTGCGACGAGTAGAAGTTCAGATATGAGATATCCACCGGAGTCACTATCTTATTGGATATCCAATAAGCCTCTAAAATATTGGATCCTATGAATGAGATTCAATAAGAGTCAGTGAGAGACTATTGGGTAGAAACCTAATAATCTAAGAGGCTTGGGTAGTTAGATGGAGATCTAATAACCAATATGGTAGGATCCATTAGAGTTAAATTGATAGAGGACCTCTATAAATAGGAGAAAACCAACGGGCCATGTGTTAGGCTTTTTTACTATCATCTCCTATTCTCCTCTCTCCTTCTCTTTCTCAACTTGCAGCCCAAATCTCTTCCTTACATGCACCACACAATCAAGAAGGGGCAACCCCTTCTTGATTGTGTGGTGCGCATGAGGAAGAGAATTGGACAGCGATTTAAAGACCGTCTTTGTCGCCCCTACCATGTGAATCATCGCTAGAGAGGATAATAGTTGACTTCCTTCATCCTCTCCTATAGATCTATAGGTTTTTAAGGATATACGATCTCCCTAGATAACATATTTTTCTTATATGGGTAGTTTTCGATTTCGTGGGTTTTTATGCATCAATCTTCGTACGATGATGAAACATTTTTGTGAAAATATGATATTTTTATTTTCTATTCTTTCGTTGTGTATGTGATGTGGCCCCAGATTTCTTAACAATATTCACATCAATATATATATATATATATATATATATATATATAAAGAAAAACAAATCAATTAATTAACATTATTAAGTAAGTAGAATATATGGCAGACATTCAACAAATAGCTAACAAGTATTTATCGAAATCATTTTTAATAATGAAACCAAAACCCACACGTTTCCCTCGTATCGTTATTTGATATATAATGATTCATTATATGGCATATATCATGTGGTCCTTTAATAACATAAATTCTTAATTAGGATTATGCCATCTATATCATCAACTTGCAGCCCCAAATCTCTTCCTCACATGCACCACACAATTAAGAAGGGGCAACCCCTTCTTGATTGTGTGGTGCGCATGAGGAAGAGAATTGGACAGCGATTTAAGGACCATCTTTATAGCCCCTACCATGTGAATCATCGCTAGAGAGGATAATAGTTGACTTCCTTCATCCTCTCCTATAGATCTATAGGTTTTTAAGGATATACGATCTCCCTAGATAACATATTTTTCTTATATGGGTAGTTTTCGATTTCGTGGATATATATATATATAAAGAAAAACAAATCAATTAATTAACATTATTAAGTAAGTAGAATATATGGCAGACATTCAACAAATAGCTAACAAGTATTTATCGAAATCATTTTTAATAATGAAACCAAAACCCACACGTTTCCCTCGTATCGTTATTTGATATATAATGATTCATTATATGGCATATATCATGTGGTCCTTTAATAACATAAATTCTTAATTAGGATTATGCCATCTATATCTATAATCTTGAGAAATATGCAACCTACAGAAACTCTTAACTATCCTCAAAATCCATATGTTAGTGTCGAAATTGATTTTTGATTGATGTCCGGTAGCCAAATTGACAGGGCCACTAGCCAAAAGTCAATTGGCCACTTCGGACTTAGAATTAGATTTTTAAGATGGTGGATGCTCCTTTAGGCCGAATCCCCAAGGAGAATTACTTAGATCATAGATGTCAATTGCAAAACTAGCACGAGGTTGTACTAATATGATTACTTCAAAACTCAAGTTAATTCAAAGTCTTATACAAGAGTCTAAAATAAGTTTTTTGATCACAAAGCCATGCTTCATAGATTCCTATTTATAGAGTGGTGAGGGAATATTTGAAAAAAACTTCAAAAATTATTCTCTCCTCCAACACATATTGATGTGATGGAGCTCTATGTGTTGGGTTTTGATTGGTATGAAATATTGAAAATATCATTTGACCCTCAATTATACTTTAGAATAAGTTGTTCATAATGGAGTGCAATGTATGTCATGGGAACTCCATAGTTGTGTCTACATCAAAAACTTGGTTATGGATTATCTTAGAAGTTCATACTTGAGGCAAATGTGTCAGATGTCAATGATACCTCAATTATTTGGCTATATTGAGCATGTCGTAAACTTTACACAATTAGAATGTATCAAGTGTGTGGAGATGTATTTGGAAGGCTGCTTCAAGCATAATACATATTTTACATGATTAGACACAAGCATAAGGGATGTGTTGGTCGTGATGGTCATATTGGGCAATCAACATGTTGTTGGGCATGTCGCATGCTTTACATAGTTAGGATGCATCAAGTGTGTGGAGATGTATTTGGAAGGTTACTTCAAGCATACACATGTTTTGTGTAATTAGGGTACAAGTACAAGAGATGTGTTGGTCGTGATGGTTGAATTGGGCACATAACATGTTGTTCAATGAGGGCACATGGAGCACGAGGAGACATGTTGGAGTGTGTCCTCATGGTTTACCCTGCTAGGGAGCATGAAACATAAGATATGATGTTGTGTGCTTGAGATATCACAAGTGTTTTTAATATATATCATGTTGTCATGGCCAAGTTGATGTATGGTGAGCAAAGAAGTTGCATCCAACCTAAATATATAGCGGACTTGGGATGTCATGAATGATAATTGAGAAATTGGATAAAGTTAGGGAAGATGGATGAGGCCACAAGTGATAGTTTAGGTCATGAATGACATACGAAGTTGTACTCTCAACATTGAGTGAAGCCATAGGCATGACACCAGGCAAAGCCTAGAGTAAGACGTCAAGCGAAGCTATGGGTGTAACATTGAAGGGAGTTATATATGGGACATGGAACAAAGAGTGTCAACAAGATTGGGATGTTGGGATGGGAAAATCATGTGGCCACGCTCAAACTCTTTAAAGCATCGCCCAACATTTGACATGCCCTAACTTGCCCAAGCATGTAATTGCCTGAGTAATTGTTGTGGTCAACATATCTTCCTGTGCTCGATATGCCATTATTGAACAAAATGTACAATGTGCCGATATAGCCTTCTTTATCAATATATTTCCAAGCTCTCGACATGCCCTAACTAGGCCGAGCATGCGACACACCCTATAGGGTTTTTGCGACAAATACATTTCCTCATGCTTATCGCATCCTAATCAAGCAAAGTATTCAACACATTATATGTAATCTTAGCAACTAACATGTCTCCCCATGCTCAATGTACCCTAACCACACAAAGCATGCGACTCACCTAATGCAATCTCTATGACCAACTTATCTCCTTGACACTCTCTAATTGCACAAAATGTGTGAGACACATAGTGTGGTCTCTTATAGATAACACATCTCCTCATGCTTAATGTGTAATAACTAAGTAAAGCGTGCGACATGTCCAACATGAAACTTCATGGTTAACATGTCTTCTAGCACTTGATCTAACTGGGTAAAGACTTCAATGTGTTTGACATGACCTTTGTAGCCAACGTATCTCTCCATGCTTGACATACCATAATCTAACAAAGTGTGCGACATGTTTGAGGCGATCTTTATGCTAAAGTGTCTCCTCTCACTAATCGCCCAACATTTGACATGCCCTAACTTGCCCAAGCATGTAATTGCCTGAGTAATTGTTGTGGTCAACATATCTTCCTGTGCTCGATATGCCATTATTGAACAAAATGTACAATGTGCCGATATAGCCTTCTTTATCAATATATTTCCAAGCTCTCGACATGCCCTAACTAGGCCGAGCATGCGACACACCCTATAGGGTTTTTGCGACAAATACATTTCCTCATGCTTATCGCATCCTAATCAAGCAAAGTATTCAACACATTATATGTAATCTTAGCAACTAACATGTCTCCCCATGCTCAATGTACCCTAACCACACAAAGCATGCGACTCACCTAATGCAATCTCTATGACCAACTTATCTCCTTGACACTCCCTAATTGCACAAAACTTGTGAGACACATGGTGTGGTCTCTTATAGATAAACATCTACTCATGCTTAATGTGTAATAACTAAGCAAAGCGTGCGACATGTCCAACATGGAACTTCATGGTCAACATGTCTTCTAGCACTTGATCTGACTGGGTAAAGTCTTCAATGTGTTTGACACGGCCTTTGCAGCCAATGTATCTCTCCATGCTTGACATGCCATAATCTAACAAAGTGTGTGACATGTTTGAGGTGATCTTTATGCTAAAGTGTCTCCTCTCACTAAATGCATCATAATCGAGCAAAGCATGCTACTTACTTAACACAATCTTCACAACCAATATGTTTCCCCATGCTTAATTTGCTTTAATTGAGCAAAGTGTATGATATGTCCGATGTTGCCTTTGTGGCCAATGCATCTCCCGGTGTTCAATACATCATAATTGGATAATATGTATGATGCACCTAATGTAGCAAATGCATCCTAATTGAGTAAAGTATGTGATGCACTTGACGTGACCTTCGTGGCCAACATGACTCCCTAACTTCTACATGCCTTAATAAGATAAATAGCCCAAGGTTATCAACATGATTTTTTGTAGCTAATGCATCTCCTCACGCTTGAGGTGCTCTAATCAAGCAAATTGTTTAATGCACTCAACATGGTCTTCATGGCTGAATCATCTCCACACTTGACATGCCATATTTGGACAAAGCATGTAACACACTTAGATATGGCCTTCTTGACCAAAACATCTCCTTAGGTTTGATGCACCCTAACTGGGTAAGCGTGTGCTATGCCAATGTGGCCTTCATGGCTGCTGCATTTCCTTATGCTCAATGTACCCTAACTAAGCAAAGCATGGACATATCCTATATGGTATTTGTAACAAACATATATTCTCATGCTCGATGTGCCCCAAATGAGCAAACTATATAATGTGCTCGATGTGGTTTTCATAGCCAACATGTCTCCTCACACTCGATGCGTCATAATTGGGCAAAGAGTGCAATGTGCACAACACGACCTTCATAACCAATATGTTTCCTTGCACTTAATGTGCCTTAATTGCTCAAAATAGGTAATGTTCTTGATGCAGTGTTTACAAAACACATCTCATGGCACTCAATGTGCCTTAATTGCTCAAAATAGGCAATGTTCTTGATGCTGCAGTGTTTACAAAACACATCTCATGGCACTCGACGTGCCCTAATTGGGCAAAGCTTGTGATGTGCTTGACATGATATGCTCAATGTGGCCGACCAACACATACTCGATGCACTCTAACCGGGCAAAGCATATGATACGCTCAATGTGGCCGGCCAACACATCTCTCCATGCTCGCTTGTCCTAATTGGGCAAAGCATATACTTGTCATCACCTTTGTGCCCCAAGTGTGTCCCCATGTTTGATGTGTCCTAACCGAGTAAAGCATGTGTTACCTTCTTGATGTGGTCCTTGCAACCAATGTGTTTGTCTCCACTTGATACGTCATAACCGGACAAAGCATGTGCTACATGCCTACTGCATCTCCCCTTGCTTGATTTGCCCCAACCAAGCAAAGCTGGATGTGCCCAATGTGACCATCGCATCTCCCCATGCTCAATGCATGTGATGCGGCTTTAACGGCTAGTACATTTCCTTGGGCTGGAAGTGTCATAACGAGTAAGATTCATTAAAAGGAAGGGTGGAGGAAGTATCAAGTACATCCCTTAAAGGATCACGGCTCAAGGCAGCAATCTCGTCCTTTGCAATGCCCTTGTGCCTCCCTTGCATGCATTTGATCGTTTGACTTATTTCATATACAAGTGCACAACAAAAAAATTAGTATATTACTATTGAATTATCTTTCTAAAGTGATTCATAAACATTTGCCATGTTTAAACTTTCCCTCGAGTCCAAGATCCAGTGATCTTGAGGCTAGTGTTCTTCATCACCTAGCTTGAGGATGGCTTTTAATATTGCATCATTTTATGCACTTCTAATAACTTGTATCCAATAGAGGCCTCTCTTATGTTTTCTTGTTTGGCAAAGGGAGGGAATGGGCTACTGAAGGTGTCACAGACGAGGCTAAGGTAGCCATTAGCATGGTAACATCATCAATAAGTCGAGGCCATTGCCGAAGGAGGGGTGAAAAAAATGACTAGCTTGATTTTTTTAATTAATAGTGAGTATGAATTTATATGTATAAAAAGAGATTATAAAATATAATAATTATATAATTTTTTAATTACTAATAAATATAAAATATTTATGTAAATCATTTCATAATAGAAGAGATCACTAAATCGGTCATTGGTAGGCTCATGAACAATTGTTTGTTTTAAATGATGAGCGTACCCTTCATAGTTTTATTCTTTCGAAGCTCATGAGCTTCAAAAAATGCCTTTAAGGGTAAGAGAGACCCTGATGGCTTATGAGCCCTTGGTTCCCCTATTTTTCAACCAATGTGGGACTAAATAATCTTATCAGTGCTCTCTCCCGGGGGAGAGGAAGGGTTAGGGGACTTTTTTTCCA
>LVTN01001258.1:76425-88199 GCA_001649415.1 Musa itinerans
CTCCTTACTCTGAACGGTAGAGGCCTTAATTAGAGTGGCTTGCTATCAGTCATTGATGCAAATGCATTACTCGAAATGTCAGCCAAGAGGTGTATAAGGAAATTGAGGTGTGCTGTCCTTTGGTTTCCATGTCTTTATTATTAGTCCATGTAGTGGAGGGAGAGCTGGAGGGTGTCAATATTATCCCTGTCAACTAGTGAGACAAAGACTTGGTAAGAGCATCTATAAGTTGATTAAAAGATGAGACATGAGAGATACATAGCTCACTATTTTGAACTTTGGCATGAACAAAGTGAAAATTGATAGCTATGTGCTTCATTCGAGAGTAAAATACATGATTAGCACATAGATATATTGTTTTGATATTATCACAATATATAGATGGAGGATCAGAGAATGTGACAAATACTTCATGTAGCAATGATTGAATCTAATAAAGTTAACCAATTGTAGAAGCAATTGCTCGATAGTTAGCTTCCATAGATGATCTTGTAACAGAATGTTCTTGGAGCTCTAAAAGATTAGATTGTGACCAAGAAATACAACATAAGTACTAGTAGATGCCATGTCATCCTTATTACTTGCCTAATCGACATCTAAAAATACATGAGGCAACATAAGGGAGTCCTTTCGGAGAAATAAACTATGATCAATAGTATCTTTGAAGTACCAAAGACAACATTTAACAACTATCTAATAGTTGAAAGTATGTCTATACATAAATTAAGATAATTTATTTATTGTATATGCAATGTTTGGACGAGTGAATGTCAAATACTATAGACTGCCAACAACTTGACGATACTTAGTGGCATCATTGAGATTAGCACTATCAGATAAGTTAAGAGGAACACTATAGAGATTAGTATAGTAATAGTATTGACTTCAAGCATTTTGATACGATCAATAAGATCATGAATATGCTTCTATTGAGAAAAAATAGATCATTCATTACATGAATAACTTGAATACTAAGAAAATATCTAAGGGGCCCAAGATCTTTGAAAGAAAATTTATTTCCAAGCTACTGAATAAACTAATTCATTATTACTGGTTTATTACCAACAATAACTAAGTCATCCATATAAACTAGGGAAAATATGATTATGTATTCTTGAGAATAAATGAATAATGAATTGTCATATTAAGAATTATAAAATCCAACTAAGATTAGATGTGTTCGAAGTTCATGATACCAAGCACGAGGGGCTAGCTTGAGACCATAAAGAGTCATGCATAACTTATATACATGTTAGGAAGATTGTGATCAATAAAACCTAGAGGTTATCTCATAAATACATCTACAAAAATATAACCATAAAAAAAAATATTAATCACATCCAATTGTAGAAGTCCCCAATTATTAGACAAGACAAGATATAGAATAACATGAATTATTGTTAGCTTCACAACCGAGCTAAAGGTGTCATAGTACTCAAGGCTTGGATGTTGATGAGATGCCTTTGTAATAAGTCTTGCTTTATATTTATTAATGAACCTATCAAGATTTCGTTTGACACAAAAAAACTCATTTTGACTTAGATTGGATGGGACTAAGTCCCCATATACTATTACATAATAAAGCATTATATTCTTACATTGCTGCTCATCATTCAATAATTTTTAAGGCTTGGTTGATAGTAGAAGGCTCAAAAATAAAATTTCAAAATTATTTTATAAAAATAAAAAAATATTTATTTAGTTTAAAGACTTGATTTTTGGATTTAGTAATCATCAAATGAATTGGTGAGGGATCAATAACATCTCTTGGTCATGTAGAACAAGAAAAATTTAAAATAAGGGATATCGAAACCAAATCTTATTGTGAATTCTTCTGATGCATAATACTCTCATAAGGCAACTAGATGGATGAGATAACATGTTTATTATGCACCATTTAGGAAGGACTAGTGGGTTCTGAGTAGATAAAGTGTTTGGATTAATGGGTGGGATTGATGTTTCAACCTGAATAAAAATAATAATATGAGGTGGCTCATGAATTTGGGGGACCCAATCAACAAAGTTATTAGAAGTTGGTCTAGGTAAAAGAGAATAAGTGATTTATAAGGAAAAACATATTTCACAGAATTAACATGGTGAGAAATGAAAATTCTTTTGGTTGATGAATCAAAATATTTAAAGACACTTTGCATAGTAGAATATCCAAGAACAACACATTATTTTGATTGAGCTTTTAGTTTATTATATGGGTAAGGTTTTAACCATGAATAATATAGATAACCAAAAACATATAATTTACTATAATTAGGAGTGGATCCAAATAATTTTTTAAATGGTAAAACTATGTTGAGAACTAGAGTTGGCATACGAATAATAAGATAAGTTGATATGATAAATGTATGATATCAAAATTGAAGAGATAAGAAAGCTTGAGTAAAGAGTATGAGACCAGTTTGGATAATGTATTGATAATGACATTCCACGATCTTGTTATGTTTAGGATTATGTTGAGGGGTGAGAAATTGAGAGATTCCATTGGTTTTAAAAAAGTTATAAAGCTTTTAAAATTCACCATCATTATCAGAGTAAAATAAAATAATGAATCACTGAAAAAACTTCTCAACAATAAGTTTCAACTTGGGAAAAATGATGAATACTTCATATTTTTGCTTCATGGAAAATAACTACATATACTTTGTAAAATGATCAACAAAAATAAGATAGTAGTTAAATCCATCATGAAATTATATTGGAGAAGGCTCCCAAACATAAGAATATATAAGGTCAAGAGGTGAATTATTTATGAGAGAGGATGTAAAAAATAAAAGCTTGTACATTTTATTGCATTTGTATGAATTACATGAAAAAGGATGACAAAATGATGATGATAAAGATAAATTATAAAAATAAATAATATAATTTATAATTTTAAAAGAAGGATACTATAAATGATTATGTCATTCTTGAAATGGAGCCTTGATTGTAGCCGAAGCAAAGATGGATTCTGATAGAGATGGTACAATAGTTAGTCACTCATAAACTCCATCTCTATTCATCCCTCCATAAGATGTGTCCCCATATTGAGATACTTCATAATATATGAAGAGGCTAAGAATTCAATAGAAATATTATTAGAATAATATAATTTAGTAACAAATATTAGGTTCTTCTTCATATTATTATTATTTAGAATATTAAAAAATAAAAAAGGATTTTAAGGAAGAGGGAAGGTTTGAAGCAACTTGTATGAGTTATTTTGATACATTTATCATCACCTATCATGATATCATCTGAACTATCATAATCTGAATGAAGAGATAAATTATTCAAGTTAGATATGACATGATAAGAAGCCCCAGAATCAACAAGCCAATTTGATGAACGTTGAAAGGATTAAACAACAAAGTGAGCACACGATGATGGTAATAAAAACCGAATATATGGTGTAGCAAGATATGTAGAATAAGATATATATGAAGGCTAAAACATCCACGAAATAGAAGCTTGTAAGTGATGACATTTCTTAGTAATATGGCCTTGCATACCACATATTTAACAGGTGACTTTGTTATTGAATTGTTGCCCAAATTTATTGATACTTCTGTTGTGGCATTATTACATGTTGCTTCTAGAATGATTGTTTGGATGATTACCTTGTTGGTTGTGGATCTTGCCTTTATTTAGAATTAGTTTTGTTAATAAAATTGGCAATAATGGAAGCAGTATCAAAAGGTGGTGACTCTCTCTTAAGATAAGCTTCATAATTAAAAAGCTTATCATGAAGTTCTTTAAAAAGATATAGGGCTATCATGAGCATGAATTGTAGTTGAGATCTTCTTATAATCTGAACCAAAATAATTTAATACATGAAAAATAATCTCTTCATCATCAAGAGGTGTATCAGGCATAGCAAGTATATCTGCATGAGTTTTGATACATTACGTGTAGCCAGAAATAGATTGTGTACCCTTAGAGAGCTTGAAGAGAGTTTCTCGAAGTTACATGAGGTGATCACGAGATTGACCGGCATACATTGTTGTAAGCTTGGACCATATTTCATGAGAGGATTTGGTGAAAGCTACATAGGAAATGATTTGAGGAGTGATAAAGGAAATAATTGCACTTTTAA
Source organism: Musa itinerans (assembly GCA_001649415.1). NCBI lineage: Eukaryota > Viridiplantae > Streptophyta > Magnoliopsida > Zingiberales > Musaceae > Musa > Musa itinerans. The sequence goes on from LVTN01001258.1 coordinate 80,516, forward strand.
GAAGATGATTATAATAGATTAAAAAATATATATGTTTGGGATTGAAAACATCAAGATTATTTTCTCTAATTATTTGTGGAGAGTCAGTGATGGTGCTATCCACATAACCCATACGATCATAACTGACTGAAAAAAAAAAAAATCATCATTTTAAATATAGTTTTTAATAGATTTGGAATCTTCTACAAAATAGAATAAGTGATCCCATGACCGACACTTCTTCTTAATATAGAATCCAATCCAAAATCTTCTCCTTTCCATCCCCTCATGGTGTCGAATAAAATAGAGATTTCCAAGCAAAAATAGTGAACGAGAAATAATAGGAGTGGTGGGCATTGCAGCTCGGAAAGGAATGGTTGGAGATGGCACTCCGACAAGCCCTTGTATCCATAAGTAACACTCATTCCTCATGACAAAGGAAGAGTCCTCGTTCTTCCGTCCTTTTCAGCCTCCTCTTGCTGCGGTCGTCGTCGAGCGGCCGCGTTCCATTTGTGACACGGTGAAGTTTTGAGGAGCGAGGAAAGTCTAGAGTAGCTGTAGAGAGTAGGAGACCTGACGAAGAACAACAGGGCGATGAATCGGTTGCTGAACGTGTGCTCTTCGTCTTCCTATGACAGCGAGGCGGACGAAAGGGGCATGGTGGAGGCGTCGAGATGGAATGATGCAAGCGGCATCGTTACCTGCCTCAGTATCAACACAAGGAGGCTGCTTTCGGATCAGTTTTCGATGAGGGAGACGAAGATTGAGGTCAAGTGGGAGAAGAGGAGGCAGATACTGCACAGAAGGCGGATAATAGTGGGAAGCGACGGCGACGGAGGAGGAGCGAAGGAGGAGCAGGAGCGCGAGGGAGAGGAGATGAGGCCAAGTGCAAGGACGACGAGCTTGACCGACGAGGATCTCGATGAGTTGAGGGGATCCATAGATCTTGGGTTTGGCTTCAACGAAGAGGAAGGTGGACATGACCTCTGCGACACACTCCCCGCGCTCAACCTCTACTTCGCCGTCAACCGCGAGTTCTCCGACCCTCCCAAGCTTCAACCTTTGCCGAGCCCAGACTCCACCCCGGTCGCCACCTCTTCGTGGTCCACTCTCTGCAGCATCCCGGGCCCACCGAGCCCGAACGAACTGTCACAGCCAGGGTCTACAGATTCTTGGAAGATCTGCCATCCAGGTGCTGCAATTTTCTCCCCCTCTTTATTGCTGTATGCATAACGAGAAACATGCCAAGATAGATGTACTCTTCTCTGCAACAGGAGACACTCCGCAACATGTGAAGACGAGATTAAGGCACTGGGCGCAAGCAGTGGCGTGTTCTCTGAGGCAAAGCTGCTGAGGACAAACTACCTATCGTGCAGGAGAAAAGGCAGTTCGGCTGTGTGAATCCCGTTTCTTGTGGATTCTCACAGAACAAAGACTGGGCTATTGCGGAGACCGGAGGAGGAAGGCAAGTGGCTCAGGAGGGGTCTTTTTAGGGGCTATATTAGACACATGAGCTTATACTGTGCTTCATGGCAGCGGTAGCAATAGCAAGGTGTCCACCGGAGGGTGTGATTAGCAAATTAATAAGGATTGGTAGCTGTGTTTTTGTCTGCTGAGTGGTGTTTTCTACTGAACATGAGCCAACTTATCTATGAGTCTTTGTGAAATTACAATGGCTTCACACATTTTTGCTTCTCATTGTCTGTCTTAGGGCTAATTAATCGTATTACTTTTGTAATTAGCTATATTTAGTATTTCGATTTATATGTTTCAAAAGTTATATTAAGATTTTTATATTTATAAAAGTAAAATATTTAATCTCACTGTTCTAATAAAATCTCTCTCTTGATTTTTAACATTTTAAAATTATCTTTTTAACCCGATCTTAATATTTTACTGGGATCCCAATATAATTTTTAAAGATGTAAGGATCGAAATGCTAAAAGTAACTAATTAACCCGATTGAATCCTTCAGTAACTTCATGTGGATAATTTATAATACCACATAATTTATAGATGTAATTGTAGTTATAAATTATAAAGGGGATTAATAGGAAAAAATAGATCCTTAGGTTTCTTCTTCCCATGGCTCACAAACCATCATGATATCGTTCAACTAAATTCCATCCGGCTTGCTGTAGAGCATGGCAATGGCTCGTAGTTGGCTTGGTCAGAAGAGAAGGAACGATAGGAAGGAAAGTAGAGGAGAAGAAAAGAGAAAGAGAAAATGAAGATTGGAATTTTATTTTATCAGGAAAGTCGGATTAAATCCAGAAACTTATGAATAAGTATGTTTTTAAGTTCTTGACATTCTTAACTAATCTGAAAATTATATAGGATTGTGGATTAATTAATGTTAATCTTTTAAACTTAATGTGTTTTTTGATGATCTTAAATTGCAAATACTTAATTTAATATTAATAGAAAAATGTAAGTGATTCGTGCAAGGAAAAGAAAATAGGACGAAAAATAAAAATGAAATAATTGATTTTTATTGACATCGGAAAGAAATAGAAAAATAAACATGATTGAATAAAATAATTGATTTTTATATAATTTTAAAATTTTATTTCTCATGATAATGATTAAGATTATTTGAATGATTTAGGCAAAAGGAGATCAATCGTAAGTACTCGATGGCTCTCTCTAACTTATTTTCAAAAATAATAATATTTATTTATTTTTAAAATATAGCAAAACATTTTATATCAATAAAGTTTTACAAGAGAATGTATAAATTCATAACCAGGAAAACTATATGATGGATAGTTATTGATTGAAACCTTAGTTTTCTAAACGTTTAGTGTCTATCTGATTCGATTTAACGCATTGTTTAGTGTCAAACTCAAAAATTAAACCTAAAGGTATTTTGTCATTTTAAAAAGCAAGAACTCTTTTTTGAGTATTTTGGAAATGAGGGGGGCACACTATCCACGAAAAACTCAAAGCTTGAGATGATTCTCAAGAAATCATCTTATGTTAAGAGCAAGTATGACATGCAAAAGAAATAATTAACTTAAAATTAATTTATATTTCTGATAAGTTTTAGTAGTATGTGGTTTTCTCATATCCCTATTTATTGACTCCAGTGTTTGGCGTCCTCCTCCTTAAGTGCATCTTGGATTAGAATAAGCTCTGTGACGAGGATCACGATGTGTGGTAGCTCTTTGTAGACCTTCCGCAGCGTCAAGCTCGCTCAAAGGCCGAGGGGAGGAGAACTCGACGAGCTGTTGAGGGAGCTTCACATGGGGCACCGCAAAGTTCATCGACACCTTGAGACAAGATGGCTGCAACGTAACATCACCTGCGGCTTGTTCGCCAACCGAAACGGATGCTTCAAGCTTCCAGCTCCTGAAGCATACTGATCTCTCCATCATGGCGTCATGAGACACACCAGAGACCATCCTATTCGACGAATTGCTCCTTCCGAAGCCGAGTGATCTCGAGATCATATTGGCCTCCTTCTCACCAAAATTTCTTCTAACTCCATGGATGCAGTTCATAAAACCTTCGGATGATAAATTAATATCTCATGGATAGAAAATACACAAAGGATATGGACTAAATTAATCTTTTAGTGACTCTGTTTGGGTACAGTTCAAAGACAAGACTCCACGTACACGTTAGAAAAAATGGTCTTGCCACCATTATCCAATGATTCAGAAAGTGTACAGTGTTTCTTTGCTTACAAGTGAGTTAAGGATTCAATGGAAAAGGGGAGGAAGAGGAAAAAGGTGGTGCTTTTATTCAAATTTCTTATGACAAACAAATATGACATTTTATTGTGTTTGAAATCTAATATATATATATATATATATATATATATATATCCGGCTGGTAAAGAATTTGGCCGATCATAGCAACATCTTGGGGTTCAAAGTAGACCAAGACAAAATAAATTAAATAAATGCTTTCTCTCATGACCAAATCTACCGAAAATTATTTACAATTGTGATCAAATCAATTATAGGATTATTTCTTACCATGTTTGAATCATTCAAAATATTATTTACCCTAAAAATAAAGGTAGTCAATTTAGCTTTTCAATATTGTCGCATTTTCCTACCAAGCTGCCCTAACCATATCATAGGGATCTATTTGATTAATCTTTAATGAACTAAAACATAAATTTTTATTTACTCATTTATTTTCTAAACCGCTTCTACCATCTAAATCGCCTCATTTCAACATTTAAGGTGGATTGCTGCAATCCAACCAAGCAAACGAGAAGTAGAAGGAGAACTCAGAAAAAGAAACCAAAGGGAAGAAGTACAGAAGAAAGAATAGGAAAGATAGAAACAAAAGGGATATGTGACATTTCTTCTATTTTCGTTCCTTTTTTTTGTTAATTTTATTTCATTTGAAAAATCTTATATACTTTGTTGATTCATGGCCTTGCGTGTTACATGATATTTATGTTGTCTTTAGTTTATTGATATTGGAGGAGTTAGTTGTGGTGTCTATGATGATATTTTTTTCTGTATATTATAAGATACTATAATGATATCATGTTGCTTATAAACATTACTCATGTGGATGGACAAATAAGCCAAGGATTCCGTTTAGGATTTATGGATCATAGATGAGATAGATATATAATCTACTACTCGGTAAGGAGATGTATCTCCATCATGACAATTCCTCTCCTTAACTATTAGAGAAGTTATCTTTTGAACGTCTCTTTGTTAATCATTATTGTTGATGATATACGATTGAATGATTTTTATATTATTAAATGATATTGTTATATGATGTTCACCATTTACAAATTTATTTTCTCTTATTCCTTTTTATTTGTACCATGTCGACGTATAATATAATTGATTTTTATAAATGATATTTATTTATTTAACATGTAACTATTTGTTATCCCTACAATTTCCTTATGCCCATTTTATTATTTTTCAGATTGCAACAGGATTCAATAGGACTGCTTAAGATTGACTTCATATGATATTTAGAGGAGCATCATTTATGAGTTCCAACAGGATAATTACTTGTGCAGGCAATTGCTTTTTTTATATTGCATTTTTATCGAGAAACAAGTCTGATATGTAAAGAGAAACTTTTAGCTCTATATGATAAATTTTATGGAAAAGTCCATGCACGAAGCAATTTACTCAATATGTGGTGTAATATATAATTTCCCTAAAAATCAAACCTATAAAACCAGAGACGAGTAAAGAGAGTTACCAACTAAACCATATTGAAATTCTTCCTAGTACGGAGTATTAAATATGACTGTACTTTATACGTGTTAGGAAATATATTATTTAGATCTTTTATACACTCGCCATAAACAACCATATAATCGTATATTCATAACCCACGAGGGGACGAAGAGCGGATGGAGGAAGCAGCCATGAGTGAAACATTATCAAACACGACGACTGAGAACACATCGACGGTCGTCGACGAAGTGATGGCAGAGACGACATGTAAGCATCATCCTGATCCACCACTCCTTGATCAGATGGCGAATTGTGAGTGCCAACAGGGCTCTAATCCGAATGCCCTTCCTGCTTTAGGTCTACACGGGTGAGCGTCCCCTTCTTTGATGAAACACCACCATAAAGATTTGATATGGCCTCGTAAATGTTTGCTAAATATGATGCTTTCTTCACCATGCTTTCGTCTTCCACTAAGATGTTCAATCGCAATCGATAAGAATCAAAAGAGGGAGACCAACGTCGAAACCAGGCCACCCAGGCACATTCCGACCGATATTGTGGAGTCGGTCTTGACGCGGATGAACCCCAAGGACGCCGTGCGCCTTAGTGTAGTATGCAAGGACTGGAGGGCCGCAACAAGACTGTTCGACCCGACTACGAGGAGGACTCCATGGCTAATTATCACGAAGCCTATGGAGACCACCTGCCGCCTACAAAGCATAGTAGACAGGGAAGTCTCCTTCGAGATCGGGTTCCATGGCTTTCCAACAGAAAGAGCCTATTTCTCCTATTGCTCACACGGTTGGCTGGCGTCCATGCCCGGTATCTTAAACCCAATCCACCTATTGAATCCTTTCTCTGGGGCATGGTTGCAACTCCCAGCTCATGATCTTGCACCCAGTTTCCTCTGCATGTCATCAGCTCCGACAACCCGTGATTGTGCCGTTCTTGCACGTGACAGCTACAATTTTCTCTATGTTTGGAGGCCAGGAGATGAGTCTTGGACCAAGTTCGAAGGCCCATTCCAACGTTTCAGTACAATAATCAGCTTTGAGGGGCAGTTTTACACCTGGGATTACTACAGTGGGCTCTTAACAATTTTGCAAGTCCTTCCTTTTCGTCTCAGGGAACTGTTGGTACCATGTCCCATCAGTTTTACTAGCCATTATATCCTTTTTGTGCGATTGGTTGAGTGTTGTGGAAACATATTGTTGGTCATCGTTACAAAGCTTAGTCATGGATCCCTAAGTATCTATCTATTTAGACTTGATATGGAGAACAAGGCATGGATCAAGATGGAGAGCTTAGGAGATCGAGCATTGTTCGTGGACTATCGATTTTTTAATCCGGCAATTTCAGTCTCAGCTAGTGAAGTTGGATGTCATGCTAACTGTGTTTATATTAATGGTGTGTATGATGTCATGGTTTACGATATGGATAATCATATGATAGAAAGTTTTTCACTTAGACGCGGACAATGGTCATATGTTGGTGGCCCAGTTTGGATCACCCCAAGCTTGAGTTGAAGAGAAAGAAAGAAACGAAACTCCATGTTCGTTGCATATTATTACCAGGGAATTATTATGTATTTTATTTTTGTAAAAGCCACATTTGAGAGTGATACGAGTACAATTGGGCAGCATGTATTACCTCCTCCTTTCTTTTGAAGGAAAAGGGTGTTTTTGATTAGAAAATAATAGATAAGGATGAGTGATGATTGAGAGGTGGGGAAAGTATTACGGAGGACAATCCTCATTCGTACAAATATAATTTCTCCACACACTCAATACCATAAGCCCCTACATACGTATTTATGTGATTAGAGTAGACATTCTTAAGGTCATGTAATTATTCAAAGTTTGTTGCATCTTTTCATGGAGATCTTATTTAATTTTTTTTATGCATCTTTTTATGGTGTCTTTTCCTAATGTAAGGTATAAGAAATAAATTATTTATTTTTTAACATCACCCTTAAACAATTTTCTCATAACTGCTCCCATTTATACTAAAATAGGTTGATGATGTCGATTCAGATCAACGATATCAACTTGTTTATTCTTGTGATACCTCTCATATAAAAGATTATCTTTCGTAGCTTTTTCATCTAAATTTCGTAATGTGTCTATCCACATATTGTTCTATGAGAGGTCAATGTGACGATCTCTTGTCGCTCAATTTTGACCTTCTTCAAAATTATTGGATAAATCTGGTCATCCTTATAGGTTGTTCCTCCTCTTTTATTAGTTTCATCGATTATTCCCTCGAGTCGAAGAGGGTAACATCATGTGCAATATGCTTCCTTGGGTGAACATTGGTCTAAAGTCCATTACTTTATATTTATTCGATGAAAAAACTCTCTTATATAAGAATTGTGAAGCCTTATGAGATTTATCCTTTTGCCTACCCTTGGTAGAGTCTCTACATTCTCCATTAACGTGAACTATTCTCGGCTAGTGTATTTTTCCTTTTGTGATTGTTAGGATTTCTTTATTTTTTGAGCTTTTAAATAATATTTTATTAAGTTTGTTTAGTTC
>LVTN01001259.1:0-26667 GCA_001649415.1 Musa itinerans
GAAAAAACATAGTAGTAAGATCAAACAAAATGTGCTATGCCGTTGAAATTTAATAGTGCAGATTTTCAAGTATAGCAGTTTAGACGTAAAAGATCAATGGTTTATATTGAGAATTTTTTGACAAAACCAAAGGGAAATCTGTTAGGAAGTGTCAAAGCTGTCATAAAAATTTTGTAGAGATTTGGATAGAAAAAACACAGTAGCAAGATCAAACAGACTATGCTATGCTACTAGAATTCTGCAATGTATCTTTCGTCGTAGAGATGAAAACTTTACGACGAAAAGTTTATGCAGCAATTTTGGAACAATTTTTTTTTGGATTTTCGAATAAGGATAACTAAATTGCAGCAGCAGTAAGGTAGGAAACTAGAACCTATTGCAATTCACGAGGAGATTAAAGAATGATCTGCGGTGGTAGAGATGATGGCAGAATTTGGCGACGATTTTTAAGCAATTGTGGGAATTGCTTTGGGCGGCTGTGGAGGGCTGATGGATGGTTGTGGAAGGGCAGCAAGATGCTAAGAATGTTACTCTAATACCAGGTGTTAGAACCCTTGCAGATTCTAAACTTGGGGTTGATCTATTTAGGGGATTGGCCTCCTTGGAACTCTATAGGGGTTCCTCCCTCCAAATTGCTGCGCAAAGGCTGCAGAAAAGATTCATCTATTGCCTATCAAAAGAGGATGAATGCATGGCTATTTATAGGATTTCTAAACCCTAACTCTCAATAGGACTCCTACTCAAGACTCCTACTCAATTAAGACTCATACTTAAGACTCCTAATATGACTCCTACTTAAGACTCCTATTCCCTTACAACTCCTAATTCTTCTCTAAGAAAAAACCTCCAAACCCTAGCCGGCCTCTTCACCTCTTTAATAGGGGTTGGCTTAGGTAGATTTTACATGAATGCCCCTCTCAAGTAGGACTCTCCTAGCTAGAGTCCTAACACGCGATCGTTCGTATCGCGGGTCCCGCTATCGCATCCACGCTCCCGTTGTGCCTCCTCATGTGATTACAACTTAATCATAGGCATGCAGGCCCGACAATAAATGAGAAATATAATGGAGGCTTGTAGGCCCCAATAATAATAATCACAAGTACACACATCAAACGGTCCATGATCATCCGTCCACACATCATACATCACATGTATAAATCATCATCATGTAGGACTACTAGATAATAATAAAAATATAATCAATTAAATCTTTTAATTAATTAATATTTTTGAAATCAGGGATATGTAGGGAATTTTTTAAATTCTGAGGGGTATTTTCATAATTTGGATAAAATGACAGAATTAGAATTTCTCAAATTCCAATGGGCAAAACTATCTTTTGCTCAGAAAACCCTAAGCCCCTTTCTCCCTTTCCTTTGCTACAATAGCCGCCACCCTGTCGATGGCAAGCTGCCCCGTGGTGCCTCTGTCTGCAAGTGCGACAGCCGCAGGAGCCGTTGCACGTGGGCTGCTAGTGGCAGCGCCAGCGAACTACCGGCTGCCGACAGCAAGCCTATTGCAGGCAGATGGCAACACTGCCATCTGCGAGGGCTGCAACGGTTGCTGCCATTTCTCGCATTTGTGCCAACAATTTTGACAATAAAAGCTTTTCCAAAACACAACACACGTAATTCAAAACCAATCTTCCGCACGAACAACCTGGCTCCGATACCACTGTTAGGAAATCTTGGGGGCAACATCACATGCGCAGCGAAAGAACAGAAGACAAAATCCTCAATTCCCCAAAGATTTATTCGTCGTCGTGCGAAGATTGGTGCATAAAATTCGTGAAACTTAAAACTGCGTATAAAATAGATTGTGTTACGTAGGGAGATCGTATATCCCTATTTCCCTATAGATCTCTAGGAGAGAGTGAAGGAGGTTAAGCGCCCTCCTCTCTAGTGGTGATCCACACAACAGGGCTGCGACGACGCTCCTCAAAACTTCAGGCTTGCTTTGAGGTGGAGAGAGGAAGGAGAATAGGAGAGGCAAGCAAAAGCTCTAGCCTATGAACCACTGAATCTCTCCTATTTATAGAGGTCCCATATCAACTTAACCATAATGGATCCTCCCCTATTGGGTATTGGATCTCCATCCAACTACCCAAGCCTATTAGATTAGTGGATCTCTATCCAATAATCTCTTATGGGCTCTTATTGGATCTCATTCATATGATCCAATAATTCAGGGGCTTATTAGATATCCAATAAGATAGGGGCTCTGGCGGATATCTAATATTCGAACCTCTACTTATACAGGACATCCTTGGTGTCTCAAGTCTAAGGACCAGATACACCACTAGGACTACGGAATCGTTGTTTGACAATAAGGCATCATCAACCATCCAACATCCTATAAGTGGATCAATCAATGAACTCATTCTCTAATGAGCACCTGTACTGTATCCCTAATGTCCCCACACGAGCAGTTATAAGACTAGTTGCATCCATCATATGGATAGGTATACAGCACACTAGTCTATTCGGTTATCTCGATGTCCCTCTCGAGTAACCTATGACTAGGATTATTTAAGATTTGTGTTTAAAGGTGAATCGATCTTATTATCGTGATCTCATCACGATCCGATTCCCATTGTACAGATCCAAGGACATCATAATATATACATTCATATATGTAATAGTCAATATAAAGTGATAAATGGTAAAATATAATAAACAAAAAGATTTCGTATCAAGTCATACGTGCCATCACTCATGTGATTGGCTTGTTGGGCACCTTTGACTAGCAACTAGGTGGTACCACCACCCAGTCTGATGGTACCACTACCCGACATGGTCTTGAATACTATGTCTGGGTGGTACCAACGCCTAGTCTAGGCGGTACCACAGCTAATTCCTACTACGGGACACTGAATGGGCCAAACAATAGGCCTAATTGGCCCCTAATTGAGTTGACATTGTTTTGCCCCAGTTCCGACTCAATTAGACCTAAAATAACTCGATCTAGACAAATTATTACAAAGCATGAATCATATGTCATCCGCCATGTCATTAGTTCTTCCGATGCTTCGTCCGATCTTTCGGCGCATCGTCCTCTCCTTCGGTGTATTGCCTAATCGGCATGTTGAGTCCCGCAACTTCCGATCTCATTGGCGCAATATTCGATCCTTTAGCTCGATGCCCAAACTCACGACAGGAAATCCTTCTACCGGCACGTCGATCGATCCTTCGGCTCGACGTCCAATCTCATAACATGTTCAACTCTGACCCAATTTTTGATTCCTCCTACTTCAATTAATTTGTCACTCCTTGATCGAAGCTATTCCTACATCACTCTAAATACAGATTAGATTACAAACTCATTAATTTTTTTCAACATCAAAATCTAAGATTCAATAGATAGGACTATTAAAAGTTTTAATAACTTGACCATGGACGTGAGTATATATTAGGACAATTTAAAGTGTTTGGTGCTGAAAAAGGAATTGTTAGGATCAATGCGGCACTAAGAGAGGGGGGGGGGGGGAATTAGTGCAACGATAAAAATTTCGTTGATTTGGAAATTTTCATTCGATAAAATTATTTTGACAAAGCCCGTATCGAAAAGTAATGTAAATAATGACTTAGAGTAAATGCAAAGTGTAGAGTGCAACTAAGCAGTGAAAGAAAGCAGTAAGGAAAGAACATATTAGATTTACAGTGGTTCGGTCGTTGTGACCTACGTCCACTTCCAATTCCTCCTCAGTTGAGGTCACCAACATCTACTAATAGTCTTCCTTCAATAGACGAAGACCAACTACCTTCTTACAAAGTTTTCTCCTTTTCACGGGTTTAGGAGACAACTCTTACCACCCTCATACCTCTTCTATAATGATTACAAAGCTAAAGAAAGAGGACTCTTAGCTCTTTTTACAACACTTTTCCACCCCGATACTTAAAAATATTTTCATACTTTGTTATAGCTTTTGTTATCCTTTCATGCAGAAAGGAGTGGGGTATTTATAGGCCCCAATAGCTTCAAAATTAGAGCAAAAAAGTATCTCATCCTAGATTTTTGGGGTACTGGCGGTACCACCGTCATTACTGGGCGGTACCACTACTTAACACTCTAACACTGGGCGGTACCATCACCTAATCTAGTAGTATTACTGCCTGATAGAGCCTTGGAGACTGGGCTCTAGTGGTACCACCGCTTGATAGGGCGGTACCACTACTTGGCAGCATTAACTGCCGGTGGTACCACCGCCCAAACCACTTGGGAGGTTGAGCCTCAAGCGGTTCCACCGCCCACCCTAGGTGGTGCCACCGCTTGGCAAGGCTCCAAGTGGCCGAATGGACTTTCCATCCAACCTAACTCAGCCCTGTCTTGGGTCTAGTTGGTCGCTAATTGAGTTTGTAGGATTTCTCTCTAACTCAAATTGAACCCCTAACTATGATAATTAAAGGCATAGACAATTAAAATGTAAGCAATCTTCATTGTCCGTCATGTCAATTGTTCATCCGAACTCCCGATGAGACTTTCGACGAACTTCCGGCAATCTTCCGGCGAACTCCCATCAATCTTTCAGCAAGCTCCCGATCTTCCGGCGAGCTTTCGCTGCATCATCCGATCCTTTGGTGTATCTCCCGATTCATCCGGCCCGATGCTTAATCATTATCTCCGGCTCAATGTCGATTCTTCTTTAATCGCTTTGCCTTTCTCACAATCGTAGTTAGTCCTGCATCACTTATCTCAATATATGGATTAGATCATTAATTCATTAATTGATGTCATCATCAAAATCCGAGGTTCAATTGAAATTAATTGATTTCAAACTATTTTAGGAACTCTGCAAAAATGTGGAGAGATTTATTGGAAATGGTTCCTTATATGATAGCCTAAGCAAATCTTTCCATCTTATTTTGGAGAGATGTAATGAAAACTATTGCCTATGTACTTAATAGAGTAACATGTAAATTAATTAACACCACTCATGAATTATAGATAGGCAAGAAGCCTGACGTAAGTAATCTATGACATTGGGAATCAATAGCTTATATTCACGATTCCTCATATAAATTTGACAAATTAGGGTTGAAAGGAAAGAAATGTATCTTTATAAGATATTTTGCACATTCCAAAACATATATTTTCATCGACGAATAAGAAAAAGGTGATATAACTGAATTTGAAATGGGTGAGATTGACTTTCCGAAAAGGGTGAGATTGATAAGAATCATCCAATTTATGAAATGGAAGTATCTTGATAATATTGCAATTGTTGAGAGATAGGAGGTACCTTGACATCTTGAATCAAATGGGAGTGATATTCCACTAGAAGAAATTTTGTCATATGATCAATTATTCGTAAAAGCAATCATAAGAGTATACCTTGATATCATTTTGAGATCAAGGGAGGTGCTTTTATGATTTCTTGGAGTGATGAAAATGAATCTAAAAATATAAATGAGGCTCTCTCATGCCTCCAATGAGAGGAATGCATGAAAGCAATAAAAGAAGAGATGAAGTCTATGAGAGTCAATTCGGCATGGGGACCTGTTTAAACTCCTAACAAATTGTCAAGCCATTGGGAACAAATGGATTCTCAATATTAGACAAAAATATAGTGGGACCATTAAAAGGTACAAGACATGTCTTGTCACTAAGGGTTATACCCAACGAGAAGGTACAAACTATTGTGAGATTTTTTCTTCAGTAATGAGATTTCTCTCAATAAGATTAATCCTAGCTTTGGTGGCAAGTTTTGATTTAGAATTACATCAAATGGATATTTAGATGGCTTCTCTCGATGGAGAATTAGATGAAGAAATCTACATGGAACAATTTGTAGGTTTAGTAGCTAAAGGAAGTGAGCACAATGTGTGTAAACTCAATAGATCCATTTATAGGCTTAAACAATCATTCAAGCAGTGGTATTTGAGATTTCATCATGACATAATCTCATTTGAGTTTATAATGATGGAAGAGGATCACCATATGCACATTAAATGTTCAAGAGAAAAGTTTATGATATTTTCTTTATATGTTGATGATATCCTACTTGTCGAGAATGACAAAGAGTTTGTCTTTACTATCAAGGAGTTATTGTTCTCTAAATTTTAATGAAGGATATAGGAGAAGCTACATATGTGCTGGAGTATAAATTGAGAGACATCATTCAAAGAGATTATTAGCGCTTTCACAAGAGACTTATATAAGAAAAATCCTTGAAATATTCAATATGCAAAATTGTAACCCCATGGACATTTATGTAGCAAAAGACAAGAGCCTAAACATGAAATGTGTCCAAAGATTCCAAAAGAAAGGAGCTCCATAGAAAATATCCCTTAAGATTGTTGTTGATAGTTTGGTGTGCTGCTATATATATATATATATATATATATATATATATATATATATATATATATATATATATATATATATATATATATATATATATATATATATATATATATATATATATATATATATATATATATATATATATATATATATATATATATATATATATATATATATATATATATATATATATATATATATATATATATATATGCCCGTAGGATTAGTGAGCCATTATCAATCAAACCCTAGAAAGATACGTTGAAAAACAATCAAGAGAATAATGAGATATTTAAAAGGCACTATAGATTATTTATTATGTTATCAAGGAAGTCATTTATGTTTAGTGTGATGGAATATAAAGAGAAATAAACTTTTGTATATGAACAAATACTAGCAGGTCATAACACGTAATGAAATTAAATAGAATCACAATCAAATATAATACCAAGATTTATGTGGAAAACCTCTCCAACTTGAAGGGTAAAAACCACGAGACAAACTAGAGATAATCCACTATAAGAATAATGAATATACAAATCTCAATCTCTTGCCCAAAACCCTAGCAATAATCATAAGAGAATAACTGGGATACAAAAATTATGTCACTGTGCACAATATCTAAATTCTTCTCAAGTAATCACAGCAAGAATCTACTATAGATTTGATCTAACTTGAGATGAGAACACTACTTAGATGATTGAGAATAGCCTCTCTGCATTCTTCTTGTTTTCTTCCCTTTCTTTCTCCTGTTTTCTACTCTTTTCTCCTAATTTTTGGAATTACGTAGGTGCTGCAAAAATCTACTTCGTTGTTGTAATTTTTCTCCCTCAAAATTATAGCCACCACACCCCCCTAATTTAGATCTAGGGTTTGGAAAAAGGAGGGTGGGGTGTAAGCTGTTAAAGCCCACCATGGGCTGAACCTATAGGCTTTCAGCCCATAAGGGAGGTTGTCCCAAGACTCCTCAATATGAAGCCATGTCGACCAGCTGCCGGCATATCTCCTATCTTTCTTTTGGTAAAGTCTTTGTTAATATGTCTGCTTCGTTGTCATTTGTGTGAATTTTTTGAAGCTATAACTACTTCTCTTCAAGTACATTTCGAATCCAATGGTATCTGACATCTATATGCTTTGACTTGGAATGAAAAGTCGAGTTCTTACACAAATGGATGGCACTCTAACTGTCATAATGCACCACATAGTTTTTCTATTTCAGCCCCAATTCTTGTAAGAATTCTTTCATCCGTAATATTTTACTGTAAACCTCTATAGCAATAATATATTATGTCTCTGTGGTGGAGAGAGCAATACACATTTACAATCTGGATTGCCATAACACAGCTCTCCTTGCAAAAGTAAGTACAAAACCTGATGTGGACTTCCTCGTATCAATATCTCTTTCCATATCTGTATCTATGTAACCTATCAACATAGGTGATCCACCTCCAAAGCTTAAACATGTTAGGAATGAGTCGGCACTAAGAGGGGGGGGTGAATCAGTGCAGCGGATAAAATTACGTCGGTTCAAAATCTTATTGCGATTAAACCCGTTTCGAAAGATATTAACTTTAAAAGCATATGAAAGAGTATAATGTGGAAGTAAACAAGTAAGGTAGTTTGCAGTTAAAGTAAATTGCTCAAAAGAAATGCAAACCAGATTTTTATAGTGGTTCGGTCGTCGTGACCTACATCCACTCCACCGATTCCTCTTCCGTCGAAGCCACCAGCATCCACTAATGGTCTTCCTTTAATAGGTGAAGACCAACCACCTCTTTACAACTCTATTCTTCTTTTGACAGGCTCAGGAGAGAACCTTTACAAGTTTCACACCTCTCTTAGAATGAACTCTAAACTCTAAGAGGTGGAGGGGAACACTCACCACTTTTCAAGCTTTTTTAACTTTTTTTTGTTAATGATTCTTTCCTCCTTTCTAACCAATTCTTGCTCTCCTAAGTAGGAAAGAGTGAGGTATTTATAGGCCCCAAATGGAATCAAATTTGGAGCACAAAATTTAAATCCCCGAGATTTTAGGGTACGGGTGGTACCACTACCCAGTCTGGTGGTACCACCGCTTGACAGCCTCAGAGACCGAGTTTTTTGAGTTTTCCAACACACAGGCGGTTCTACTGCCAATTCTGGCAGTGCCACTGCTTGGCCCAATATTTGGGTCATTGAATGTGCCTCCCAAAGAGCCCAAAACACTCCCAATTTAGGCCCAATTGGCCCCTAATTGAGTTGGCATTGTTTCACCCCAATACCAACTCAATTAGACATAAACTAACTTGATCTAGACATAAACGATTACAAGCGAATCCCATATTATTCGCTATGCCATTGATTCATCCGGCGCTTCGTTCGATCCTTCGACACATCGTCCTCTTTTACGACCTTTTGCCCAATTGGAATATTGACTCTGCAACTTCGATCTCCTTGGTATAATGTCCGCTCTTCTAGGCCCGATACCCGAATTCATAGCACGAAGCCTTCTACCGATATGTCGATCGATCCTCCGGCCCGACATCCAATCTACTGATATGTTTGCTCCGGCCCAATGTCTAATTCCTCCTGCTTTAATCGTTTTGCCTGTTTTGATCGAAGCTAGTCCTATGTCACTTAAAACGTAGATTATATCAAACACATCAATTAATTTTATCATCAAAATCCGATATTCAATAATCTTTCCTTTTTTTATGATGATAACCAATTGATGACAGAGTTTAAACTAAACTCCCCTATCAATATGTCATATTGATAGAACCTTGAATTCAAGTCAAAGCAATCATGATCCACATCAAATGCAATACATCATATAATCAAGGTACTTTAATATTTTATACATCATGAATATAACCAATTAATCATATCATTGTATGCAACATAAAATCATGCATAATCAAAATATCTAAGTACATCATTGCATGCATGATTATTATCATAGCTTCTCCCCATTTGTCATCAACAAAAAGGAGAAGTGCAACTATCAATTTTTAGAGATATGCAAGTTTTACAACGTACAAGCTAGCAAATTTAAAGATGTGCAAGTTAGCATATTTGCTTTTCTTTACGATGTTCAAACTAGCAAGTTTTTGAAATGTACACGATAGCATCATTTTTGCATTTTCTTGAAATGTGTAACTTAGCAAACATTGCTTCTCTTGAGATTTGCAAGATAGCACTTCTTATTTCTCTTTTTAGATGAGCAAGCTAGCAAGTTTTGCTGCCCCTTTGTCATTGTCAAAAAGAAGAGAAGAATACAATATTGTAATTATTTTCTTTTTACATCAATTTTTACATCATGACAAGGATAACAAGAAAAATTTGGTGATGAGATATACTTCA
Source organism: Musa itinerans (assembly GCA_001649415.1). NCBI lineage: Eukaryota > Viridiplantae > Streptophyta > Magnoliopsida > Zingiberales > Musaceae > Musa > Musa itinerans. Next base: position 9,646 of record LVTN01001259.1, read on the forward strand.
TGAATACAAGGAATTATGCATAGTAAAAATCATATCATAAAAGATAAGATCATGTGATAATTCTAAGAATTCACAAGAAAAATCATAATTCATTTGACAAAAAGATGGTCGATTCATGCATTTGAATAAATATTTTTAAACCATCATCACTTCAACTCATCATGCATAATTTCTAAATGTAAAATCATCATACATGATACAAACATTTATTTTCAAAACATTCATCATTATTTTCAACTCATTCAATTTCCTTTCTTCCCTTTGTCATTGTAAATAAGAAAGAAGAGGAGAATTTTTTAATGGTGCAATTCATTTCCTTCTTACATCAATACTCTAAGCATCACATAAATACAAAGGTAATCATATGAAAATCATGACATGAAAGATGAAAGATAAAGAGAGATCAATTTCCAAATGATTCATCTTGACAAATCTCCTTTTCTAGCAAATAACAAAAAAAAATCTTAGGAGATTACTCTTCAAAAGAAATTTGAAGTCATGAATTTCAAAAAAGATATTCTCTTTAGTAAATCATAAAAAGAAACAAGGAGAAAAAGATCTCAATTTATAGAAAGATCTCAAGTATCAAATATCGAGAAATCAAGATCATGATTTGGATTAATAACTCATTCAAATCTAAGTCATCAAAATCACTTTAATAGTTCAAGAGATTCATAAAATAACATATATAGATTCATTAATCTCTTTTTGAAAAATCAATAAGAGAGAAAAAGAAATTTTTCAAGGAGAAAGCTTTCCTCTTTTTACGTGTTTCAATTTATGTGATTTACGCGTTTCAATATCACATGATTGATTTTATATAAGCATGCCCAAATTCTTATATTAAATAAAAACATGCATCAATGTTTAAAACCGAAAAAGTAACTTTCATTACGATAAAGATCAATAAGCTATAACTCATCGAGCATAATTTTGAAATATAAACTTATTAAGCTTGACTTTAAATCATCATTATATTATTTCATCAAACATGATTTCATAAAGCGTTTTTAATCAAAATCATTTTGTTTGTTGTGGTAGTGCATTTTCCTTCTTTACATCAATGATTCAATCATATCATGAGATATACAAATCATAAATACAAAGGAATCATGTTATGAAAGATATAAGATCAAAATTATAACACGTAATTCCAAAAACATAGGATTTCAAATCATTATGCAAAATTAAATCATCAAGTATGATTTTATTAAACATAAAATATTTTTAATCAAAATCGAAAAACAATATGGAAATCATTAAGATACACATTATTGCTTCTTAAAAACATACATAAGAATAATCTTATTAGGTGTACAAGCATTAGATCTAACATTTTGTTCCTTTATCATAAAACATATAATTTTCATTATCATTTTCAAAATTAGCCCAAAAAAATGATATATTTTTATAATTTTTTTTATTTTTTACTAACTAATTTAAAAAATAACTAATGAAAAAGCATCAAGTTATTTCAAAATAAACTAAGGGGACTTTGATTACCTTTTCGTCGAAAGCCGTTAAGGCGTAGTTTGCCACCTCGCCTTTGTTGGTTTTTCTTTATCTTCGGATGAACTCGATTTGTCCCAAGCCACCTTGAGTCTTCTTTTGTAGCTTCTTCTTTTTAGGTTTATTTTTCTTCTTTGATTATTGTTTTAAAATTTTTTTAAGCTTTATAGTTAAGAGTTTAAAGTCATCATCACTTGAGCTTTTGCTCGAATCGTCTTCATTTGTTCTAAGCGTCAAATCCTTCCTGTCCTTTGGAAGGTTATTCTCAAGTTCAAGTGTCACAATAGTCATTTCATAAGTCATCAAAGACCCGATAAGTTCTTCAAGTGAAAATTTATTTAAATCCTTTATCTCTTGTATTGTAATTACTTTCGAATCCCAATTTTTAGAAATAGATCGTAAAACTTTATTAATAAGTTCAAGATTCGAAAAATTTTTACCAAGTGCTTTTAAACCATTGATGACATCCATAAAACGGGTGTACATGTCAATAATGGTTTCGTATGGCTTCATTCGAAATAGTTCAAAATCATGCATCAAAAGATATATCTTAGAATCCTTTACTCTACTAGTGTGTGATTTCAAGTGTATGCCAAATATCGAAAGCTGTTTCACAAATAGAAACACGATTAAATTTATTTTTGTTCAACGCACAAAATAGAGTATTCATAGCTCTAGCATTCAAAGAAAATGTTTTCTTTTCCAAATCATTCCATTCTTTCATTAGAGTAGAAGACTTTTGAAATATGTTTTTAACGATATTCCATAAGTTTAAATCCATAGAAAGTAAGAAAACTCTTATTTGAGTTTTCCAATAAGTGTAGTCCATCCCATTGAACATAGGAGGAAGAACGATAGAAAAACTCTCTTGAAATCCGAAAAGAGCCATTTCTCTTGGGTGTTAAACCAAATGACAAATAACGAGGCTCTGATACCAACTATTAGGAACGAGTCAACACTAAGAGGGGGGGTGAATTAGTGTAATGGATAAAATTACGTCGGTTCAAAATCTCGTTGCGATTAAACCCATTTCGAAAGATGTTAACTTTGAAAGTGTACAAAAGAGTGTAATGTGGAAGTAAACAAATAAGGCAATTTACAATTAAAGTAAATTGCTCAAAACAAATATTTATAGTGGTTCGGTCATCGTGACCTATATCCACTCCACTGATTCCTCTTCCGTCGAGGCCACCGGCATCCACTAATGGTCTTCCTTCAATAGGCGAAGACCAACCATCTCTTTACAATTCTATTTTCCTTTTGACAGGCTCAGGAGAGTACCTTTACAAATTTCACACCTCTCTTAGAATGAACTCTAAACTCTAAGAGGTGGAGGGGAACACTCAACACTTTTCAAGCTTTTTCAACTCTTTTTTGTTAAGGATTCTTTCCCCCTTTCTACCCAATTCTTGCTCTCCTAAGCAAGAAAGAGTGAGATATTTATAAGCCCCAAATGGATTCAAATTTGGAGCCCAAAACTTAAATCCCCGAGATTTCAGGGTACGGATGGTACCACCGCCTGACACACTTTCACTAGGCGGTACCACCGCCCAGTTTGGCGGTACCACCACCTAACAACCTTGGAGACCAAGTTTTTCGAGTTTTCCAACTCACAAGCGATTCTATCGCCAATTCTAGTGATGCCACCGCTTGGCCCAATATTTGGGTCATTGAATGGGCCTCCCAATGAGCCCAAATCACTCTTAATTTAGGCTCAATTGGCTCCTAATTGAATTGGCATTGTTTCACCCCAATACCAACTCAATTAGACCTAAACTAACTCGATCTAGGCATAAACAATTACAAGCGAATCCCATATTATTTGACATGTCATTGATTCATCCGACGCTTCATCCGATTCTTCGACACATCGTCATCTTTTGCAGCCTTTTGCCCAATCGGCATGTTGACTCTACAACTCCGATCTTCTTGGTGTAATGTCTGCGCTTCTAGGCCCGATGCCCGAATTCACGGCATGAAGTCTTGTACCGAAACGCTGACCGATCCTTTGGCCCAACGTCCAATCTACTGATTTGTTTGCTCCAGCCCAACGTATGATTCCTCTTGCTTTAATCATTTTGCCTATTCTAATCAATGCTAGTCCTGCGTCACTTAAGATACAGATTAGATCAAACACATCAATTGATTTCATCATCAAAATTCGAGATTCAACAAAATAAACCTTAGAGCTCCCTTTGAGATATCTAAAGATCCACTTCACTACTGCCTAGTGCTCTTTGCTTGGATTTGTAGGAAATCTACTAGTAACACCCATTATATATGTGATGTTCGGCCTCGTACATACCATTGCATACATTAAACTTCCAACTACTGAAGCATAAGGAACCTTTTACATTTTCTCCTTCTCCTCATCACTTGATGGACTCTATTCTGAGCACAATTTGAAGTGACCTACAAGAGGAGAACCAACTGGCTTTGCATTACTCATACTAAACCTTTCCAATACCTTCTTGATGTATTTCTCCTGTAACAACCAAATATTCTTGTTTTTTCTACCATGGGAAATCTGCATACCCAGTATTTGCTTTGCTGGCCCCATATCCTTCATTGCAAAAGACTCACTCAGTTTCTTCTTCAACTTGTCAATTGTAGACATATCTTTCCCAAAAATAAGCATGTCATCAACATAAAGTAAGAGAATAATAAAATCCTCACCAAACCATTTGATGTACACACAATGATCTAAAGTCATTCTTTTGTATCCATTTTCTGTCATAAATGAATTAAACTTTTTGTACCATTGTCTTGGAGCTTGCTTTCGCCCATACAAGCTCTTCCTCAACTTGTAGATAAAGTTCTCTTTACCTTTGATTTTGAAGCTTTCTGGTTGCTCCATATAAATTTCCTCCTCCAAATCACCATGAGGGATAGTTGTCTTCACATCTAACTACTCAACCTCCAAATCCTAGCTAGCAGCAATACCTAGAGCAACATGAATAGAATATATTTTAACAACAGGAGAAAAAATCTCTTCAAAGTCAATATCTTTCTTTTGACTAAAGCCTTTCATAACCAATCTAGCTTTGTACTTTGGTTGAGAACAATATTCTTGAGTCTTCAACCTGAAAACCCACTTGTTCTTCAAGGCCTTCGTTCCCTTTGGTAGTTGCACCAAATCGTAAGTGTGGTTCTTTTGAAGAGCATCCATCTCTTCCTACATAGCAACTAACCACTTCTTTTTCTACTCACTTTTAACTGTTTCTTAGTAACTCTCTTGTTCACCTGTATCAGTAAGCATCACATACTCATCTGTAGAGTATCTTTTGGAAGGTTGACGTTGTCTAGAAGATCTTCTTAATTGAGGTTCTACGGGAAGTTGTTCTCCAACTTCTTCTTGCTCAACATGTCATACAGGTAGATCAATATTGGACTCTACAACATCTTCCTACACATCTCCTCTATCACCCTGATATACTAGAAGAGTAACTGGATCATAATCTACTAATCCTTTTATAGAAGTCTTGGCTGGTGCTTTCTTCTTCAAATCCTCAAAGGTTTGATCTTCAAAGAAGACTACATCTCTGCTTCTAAACACTTTCTGCTTTTTTGGATCTCAAAGCTTGTAACCAAAATGATCATGTGAGTAGCCAAGAAAAATGCATTCTTTAGTCTTACCATCCAGCTTGGACCTCTCATTATCTGGAACATGTGCAAATTCACGACAACCAAACACTCTCAAATGCCTATAAGAAACATCTTTTCCTGACCATACATGCTCTGCAGCATCACCATCTAGGGTTGTTTATGGTGACAAGTTGATCACATCAACTGCAATCCTCAAAGTCTTATCTCAAAACCTTTTGGGTAGCTTGGCTTGTGAAAGCATATATCTGATCTTTTCCATGATGATGCTATTCATCCTCTCTATAATTGCATTATGCTGAGGTGTACTAGGAACTGTCATCTCATATTGGATGCCATGTGACCTATAATAATCATTAAATAATCTTGTGTACTCACCACCATTATATGATCTTATACATTTTAATTATCTTTCTGTGTCTCTTTCAACCCCGATATGAAATTCTTTAAAGACATTAATAACCTAATCTTTGGTCTTCATAGTATAGCCCCAAATTTTCTTGAAAAAATTATCTATAAAAGTGATAAAATAAAGTGCACCATTGATACCAGAAACATTAACAGATCCACCATGAGTTTTTGTCCTCAAAGGACCACATACATCTGTATAAACACGGTCTAAGGCATGTATTTTTCTAGACAAAGCAGAACTAGCAAATGAAACTCTATGTTATTTACCAGCCAAACAATCAATACAAGGGTTCAAATTTGTATATATGAGATCTGGCAATACCTCTCTTGGAAAGAGCTTGCAGCCCCTTCTCGCTCATGTGCCCCAGTCGCCTATACCATAACTCCATGCTGAAGTCTTTCTTTGTAGTATTCAACTGCTCACCATAAGCTTTGGCCTGCAACCTATATAAGGTGTGACATTTCTTTCCACTAGCCATAATAAAAAAACTCTTACTGAGCTTCCATTGTCCTCTGTGAAATCTATTATCATAGTCTTCATCATCTAGTCTTTTAACTGAAATTAAATTCAGCCTCAAGTCAACCACATGCCTCACATCCTTAAGCACCAACTTGCAACCAAGGTTGGTCTTTATATAGATATCACCCACACCAATAATATCTGCTATATCATAGTTGCTCATCTTGACAACACCAAAATTTTCAAACATGTATGTAGCAAAAAACTCCCTTTGTGGTGTAGCATGATAAGAAGCACTTGTGTCAATCACCCACTCAAGATCCTAACACACACAAGAAAAAATATTATTAGAAGGAGACAAAATCAAATAATCACCACCCTACACTGTAGTTGTGATATTATCTTTTGACTTTATATACTATATTTCTTTTCTCTTTTTCTTGCTCTTCTTAAGTTGCTTACATTGATTCTTATAATGTCCTTTCTCACCATAGTTATAGCAAACAATATCTTTTCTTGATCTTGACTTGCTTCTACCCATGCATGAATTGCTTCTATCATTTGACTTTGACCTTCCTCTATTATCTGAGATAAGTGCTTGTGAATCATTCTGAGATGTTGCTAAATTCTTTCTTCTCAACTCCTCATTCAACAAATTGCTTGTTACTTGACTCATTGTGACAATACCATCTGGCACATAATTACTCAAGGAAACCACCAGTGTCTCCCAACTTTTTGGTAATGAACCGAGAAGTAACAATGCCTGCAACTCATCATCAAGAGACATTTTCAGAGATGATAACTAGTTAGTGATACTCTGTATTTCATTCAAATGCTCAGCAATAGAAGCACCCTCTTTATATTTTAAGTTCACAAGTTTTCTGATCAAGAAAGCTTTGTTGTCATTTGTTTTTCTTTCATAGAGATCTTCCAACTTTTTCCAAAGAGAATATATAGAACTTTTAGTAGAAATATGGTGAAAGACACTATCATCGAGCCACTATCGAAGAAACTCAACTGTTTTTCGATCTAACCTCTTCCACTCATCATCTATCATAGTTGCGGGCTTTACACTATCCCCCTTACAAAGGTCCATACAAATCTTTGCAATACAAGAGATCTTCTATTCTTGGTTTTCATATCATCCAATTGTTTTCATTCAAGCTAATCATGTAAGAAACACCGGCCTCCATTTTCAAATACAAAAAGTTAAATCACCAAAATCCTGCTTTGATACCAATTGATATGATACAAAGAGAAATAAACTTTTGTATATGAGTAAATATTAGCAGGCCATAGCACGCAGTGAAATTAAATAGAATCACAATCAAATAGAATAACTGGGATATAAGGATCATGTTACTGTACACAATCACAGCAAGAATCTACAGTAGATTTGATCTAACTTGAGAAGAGAACACTGCCTAAATGATTGAGAACAACCTCTTTGCATTGTCCTTGTTTTCTTCCTTTTCTTTCTCCTGTTTTCTGCCCTTGTCTCCTAATTTTTGGAATCATGTAGGTTCTATAAAAATTTGTCTCATTGCTGTAGTTTTTCTCCCTCAAAATTGAAGTCATCACACCCCCCTAATTTGGATCTAGGGTTTGGAAAAAGGGGGCATGGGCTGTTAAAGCCCACCATAGGCTGAACCTATGGGCTGTCAGCCCAACATGGTCAACTATTCAGATGCCGATTGATTTAGCAAGTTTGATGAACATAAAACGACTTTTGGATATGCATTTCTTCACAATAATGGTGCTATCCCTTTGAATAGCAAGAAATAAGCCTGTTTTGCTTTATCTACTATGGAAGTCGATTCTATAGCACACACAACTATAGTATAAGAGGTTGTTTGTATAAAAAGATTTCTTGAAAGTCTAAGAATTATGGATAAAATATCTGACAATGATAACCAAGCGATGCTTGCCTGTATAAAGTGACTTGCGTTTGGTCAACTATTTAGATGTCAATTGGTTTAGCCATCTTAATGAATACAAATCGACTTTTGGATATGAATTTCTTCAAAATAATAGTGTTATATCATTGAATAGCAAGAAACAAACAAAATAATCTCTAAAGAGATATGTTGAAAGTCTAAAAATAATCTCCAGTGAATGTGTTTAGTGATAGCCAAGCAATGGTTGGCTATATGAAGGATCCAAAGAATCGTGGCAGAACACAAAGCATATTAATACTAAAAACAAATTTGTTAGAGACATAATAACATGAAAACAAGTAATCCTGAAACATATCTCTAACCATTTTATGATAGTAGATCCTTTTACTAAACCCATCCCTAGAGATGTGTATACGATACACTTATGTTAGGTTTATATAGAGTTTAGCTTTTATGTTGTCTAATGGATTTCCTTTTATGCTTCTTATAATTGTAGTCATTCGTTGCAAGTATGAATACGCATTAATAATAATAATAATATGGCATGTCACCAGGTGGTCAGTTCTCTCACAGGAATGACAGCTTTAAACGCAAATATAAAGCGAACTCAAGAGATACATTACATCAGTCAAATGCTAGAAAGAGCATACTGATGTTAATACTAGTATCGTATTGATCGTGGCCACGAGGAGGTTCATTTTCTTTATAAACTAGACATGATTAGCCTATGAACATGTTAACATAGTTATAGTTAAATATGTACAGACATTTTTTGATCTACCTCTGGTAAAGAAATATAGTACATAAGTTAGACGTGATGAGTTATATCTAAGCCAAGATCAATGTGATGATGAGTAAATAGTATAAGATATTATGATCTTTAGATGAAGAAATACCATCACAACATATAATTCATACTACATGTGATAATTCAGCCAATGACAAAAATGGATGATTGATCCATGCGTCATCACTCTATGAGTTCCTTGAGGCAAATGACATAAATTTATGCCCTTTTTATAACTATACCTATGTTGTTGAGGTGACAGGTCAATGATTGCTACTTTAGCATGTTTTTACCGGTGATGGAATAATTTAATCTTTAATAACATGTCTAAGAAAGTAGCTGATCCAAAACTTAAATGACATGAGAGTGAAAGAAAGATAATTTGGATTGTATTACCCACATGGTACTTACTATTCACTGATCAATCAATTGTAATACTCTTCAGAGCATAGTATAAGTATAATAGATTGGACATAGCTTCAACGAATTAGGTGGTACAATTAAAAAATATGCGTAGGGCACAATGAAACACAAAAAAAGGGTTGAACTGTCATGCGATCCCTAACAAGCTCAGCAAAGCTCCTAAGTGCAGGTATGTTTGCAGGTTGCACAACTCATTGTTAGGTATGAATTCGTAGATTACTAGTGGTGGGTTGGAATCCATCATGTGTGGGAGATGAAAGAATGATAGTTCAGATTAAATTGACCGCCCATGATGGGTTGGATCAATTCAATCAACCAAAAGTAATAGTTAAATCCTCAAATGGAAGAGTTACAAAGAATAACTCCTCACCTAAGTAACTCTGTACCCTCTTTCATTAGAGGTATTACACTCACCAAGTAGTGAAAGGGTTACAACCATTCTTCCTTGTAGGAGTTACAAAGAATAATTCCTCTCCTTTATTGCACGAGTTACAAAGATTAAATCCTAAAAAAAATGAGTATAATTCATGAGGAAAAATTATGATAATGTAACCTCTTCTTGCAAAGAACCCTATAAATAGGGGTTGAGGGAATTACAAAATTATTACAATTCTCATTTTTATTCTCACACAAAGAATCTCAATACAGTAGTATTCTTGAAACCGTATTTTAAGATATTTGAGTCAGTGATTCGACACTTGTTAGGACATAAATGCCTCAAAGAAAAGAAATGTAGAAGTTTGTTTATCATACTTATTTCATGATTTTTTATTTTTCAACAATGCGCAATGAGACATGCTCTCCAAGAGCAAGGAGGAGCTCTTTGGTTGCTTCAACTCCGAGAGTGATTCCTTTGACCACAACTCATGTGCCACTTCTATCTCCTCGTTCACTGGTTTCTTGGAGAGGTCTCACACCTTCTCACTCTTCCTCTAGCTTGTGCGATGATTTTTGTTGTCAAGCTTTTGAGCGGACCTCAGAACTCAATATAAATTTGTCGTAAGTTTAAGATCTGAATTATTATTATTTTATTTAAATTTATAATAAGAAAAACTTGAGCTGTTGCATTTGGTGGTGTTGATTAGGTATGAGAACAATGAGAGCTATTGGAAGCTTTTGGAGTAGGAAGAGGAGAGAAGACGATGCGTATGACTACACTGACCAATGGATTAGGGCTGTCTAGTCCTAAAGCAACAGATCTCGATGGTTAAAAGGATGTTGGAGGTGAGCGATCCCACGATCCCCTCGAGCATATATATATACTTAATCATTCATTAGTGTCAAGATTCGTAGTTTCCTCTTTATGCTTGTATTTGTCTTGCCAAGTTCTATTGGATCTTAAAAATTATTTGATTGCCCTTTAATCCTCTTATTATAATCGATTTCTTTTTCAAAATTATCTATACCGATTTAGGTCAATGCCATTGCTCCTCAGCGACCTCTTCCTCTTTGTTTATTTCTATCTTCTTTTGATCAAAAGTGAGACGTACGAGTGATAGTTCATCTATATATAGGCTAGGCGAGAGGTAAGAAAGAATTAAAAGAAAAAAAAAAGACATAAGAAGTGGTATAGGGGAACCAGATGGATATAATTCAATTCGTTCTAGTTTACTCACATTTAATCACATCAAAAATCATATAATAAAATTAAAAGATAAAGATATAGTTGTCCGTTCATAAATAAATCCCTCGATAATAGGCTGGATCATCCGATAAAAATCAAATCGTATGGACTTGGTTTAGATAAAGTACCCAAATTATCTCTTTCTCAGAGTGCTTCACGCGGCTTAATGGGCAGCGAACACATCTCACCGTAGTTGCAGTCGGAATGTGACCCACCCCTATCATGTCGTCTCTCGTTGATCTCAGGGCCGGTAAGTGGCTATGGGATATGTCATAAAGGAGCAGGAAAATTATTTCATAACGGAACGTGACCGTTGTCATTCTGTTTACGTCAAAATCATACGTTTATCTTTGGAAAATATTATTAACTAAAGGTATATAAATTTTAGTGGCGATGACAATGCCATGTAAACTGCGGTCTCTCTCTTCCAGGACATTGGGAATCTCCATTTTACTTGTCGTCAACTTAATGTTTTCAACTTGTACTCCTCTGATGCGATTGATTGATTGTATGATGGGTTCGAGTTTATTGATTGGTTTTCTGGGGAGCAGTATTGGAGTGCGATCGATGTGTAGAGTGAGAGGTTACTCCCGGGTAGAGGGTAACTCCGAGAGCGAAAGCAAACCTGTTGGGAATATAAAGCCATCCGGACTGGAAGAGAACCAACCTTATAGCAAACAGGTGACCAACCTAGTCGACTGTTTCAGTATCGAACTGTCGTTGTTCACTTGTTTTGAAATTTTGAGAACTGACACTGCTCCACGGACATCTCTGACAATGATCATCACAAAGGAAGCTACTTTTGAGAGTTTTTGTTCACAATTAATATCGAATCTCCTTTTTCCTGATTAAGATGTGGACTCACCAGTGAAGACGTGATTTAACTTGTAGTACAAAAATAGCTTTGTTTTATACAACAAATCACTCCTCCATAAAAAATTTTAGCTGATTCCCTGTATCTATAGCCAATGAATATAAAGCCATCCGTATCAATTTTTTTTTTATGGTAGGAGAATTCGGCCGACCGATATTGTTCAGGGTGGGGAAGGAACAACTATTAGAGCAGAAGGGAATTGGTGGGTGGGTGGGTGGTGCAGGAAGTTGTCAGATTCAACTCTTGTCTCCCAACAATTCATTACTTCTCCCGGTAATCCACACGTTCCTATACCCATTCCTCCTGTGTCTAATTTCTGAGGCTTATAAAATTTGTGTTAGGTTTTCTCTCAAGGCAGCGAGATCAGATGCCAAGGTCCAGAATCTATCGAGATACTCGCCGTTCTATCCCTTCTGGACCCTTTTGTGTGCATGCACTGAGTACATCGACCGAAATAAGAAATATTGTTCGAATATTCAATGATAACATAAAATTTTAATCTATCCTTTTATTTTATTGTATTTTTTCCTTACGAATTTGTTATTTTATCTTAATTGGTTAAAAGTTTGGATATGATGGTGTTGTTGCATGGCTACATACAAGTTCCCCAAGATAGATTGGTTCTTGGATTAAGGCGCAGCAGCACGCTGTTGGTGGAAAGAGACTACAAAGGCTATTTTTTTTAGAGTTTCCCGGATGGATGGATGGATGGATGATGCTCTTGTATGAGACGCTCGCTACTCGTCGCGTTTCTTCGTTGTTGAGTTTATTCCTTCTTAACTTTGCAAAGAGGATTTGGGACCCAATTATCTTTTGGAATGACTTTTCCTGTCGAACTTACACGAAGGCCGAGAATACTACGTATGTCTGAGGACAACAAACGTAATCAAACATGCCTCCGCCTTTTGATTGTTTGATTGTGATTTCTTAATCTGAATGTTTTTATTTTACTTTTTTTTGTTCTGACAATCTAAGACTATACTGGATTCCGATTATTTACTTGCTTTCTTCGTCGATCGCATCTCCCTCCGGTTGCGATTAGATCGATGGCACGGGAGAAAAAGGAGACAGTGATCATAGGCGATGAAAGCGGTGGTGGCACGGTCGTGGAAGATGGTAGCCATGGCCAGAGATCCGTCGGTCGTTGAGCCGCAAGTGTTGCGATATTATTGCATAGCGGGTGAAGCTGCTCGCCCCACTCTTCGACGATTTGAGGGGCGACGATGGCTCCCTCGACCCGACCTAGTTCTACTGCTTCTTATCATTCCACACCACATTCGTCGAAGCTAAATAAATCATCTGATTCGTCAACAATGGGAGGAAGCGCCTCTGCGATTGATTTATTTCCTAGTATTTCTGTTGTTGGTTACAGCATTTACTTTTTTATCTTGCGATTTCTTCTTATAGATAGCTATTGGGTCCAACCCATATGTGAGCTTGGACGGGATAATTGAGTCTTTGAGCCCAAATCAATAATTAAAAAAAAGATAAAAAAAAAGAGATATAAGGGCAGCGAACGGTGACGACACACAGTGAGAGAGAAAAGAAAGAGAGAGAAAGAGAAAGAGATAATTAGGATTTTAAGTTTTTCTACTTAACGATCATGGGTCAAACTTTGTCAGTTTTGGCCCAAATTATATGTAGAGAATCATTGCAACAAGTTCTGTAATCCTAATGGTGCTGATCTACAGTTTACCCTCTCTGAGAGGTACTTTTCTACTATACCCATTTTGTGAGACCTAAAATTCTCATTTCATTAAATTCATCTTTGGTGATGATGATATGTTAATGTTGAGCCAAGATCTATGTTCTTGATGTTATTGTGATCCTCTAGTTATTCTAAAGAAGACTTATTGTAAACATGTTATCATTATTGGTGATAGTAGAAGTTTGAAGTGGATTACGGTTCCGTAGTTTTTCCCGTATTGGGTTTTTCACGTTAAAATTTAGTCTCACTTTGTGATTGATTTATTGCTCTACTATTTATACTGCTCTGGTTGATATGTGCTTTTGATATCAAGTTGGTATTTTGATGAGGAACCTATTTTAATACACAAAGAGGGAAAAGAATTCCGCTATAACAGGTTTTTCCCAACAAGTGGTATCAGAGCAATAGGTTGTTTGGTGCTAGGTTTTTCTTATGTGATTGAAATGGAGCAATCAAATGGTATGATTAAATTAAACTTATCAAATTATTCCACTTGGAGGTGTATGATGGCTCTATTGCAAAGATTTGTATAAGCCCATCAAAGTGAAAGATAAATATTCTACTATGGACGATGAGGAATGGAAAGTTCAACATAGAAAAACTATTGCCTATATTAGAAGATGGTTGAATATAAATTTGCATGAGCATATTTCTGATGAAACCAGAGCTGATGCTATTTGGCAAAGGTTAGAAAACCTCTTTGCAAAAAAGACAGTGGGAAATAAAATTTCTCTCCTTAGAAGACTTGTAAATTTGAAGTATAAAGATGGTAACATTGTTGAGCACAAAAGCCTATTTCAGAGTCTTGCAAACAAACTTGTTGCTATGAAAATAAATATAGATGATGAGATGTAAGGATTATTATTTCTCAACTCTTTATTAGAAAGTTGGGAAACATATGTGGTGGCAATTTATAAGTTCACACTAGAGGGGGCTCTAACTATAGATATGGTTAAAGACAGTTTGCTAAATGAAGATGTTAGAAAGAAAAAATATGGAGAATCTTCTTCTAGTGCATTTGTTACTGAAAAATAAGAAAGATGTGAAAGAAGTCATAATAGAAATCCACATGGTTATAGAGGAAGATCCAAGTCTAGAAGAGATATCAAATGTTTCCACTATAACAAGCCAGGTAACATGAAGGAAGAATGTAGGTTTTGGAAGCGAGAATAGAATGAAATGAAGAAAAATGAGAAAGAGACCAATACAGTTGTTGCTGAAGGTGATATCATTATTGTTTGTGATGACGGTTGTATCAGTCTTGCAACTCATGACAATAACTGGGTAATTGACTCTAGTGCTTCATTTCATGTTACTTCTCATGGTGATTTCTTTAGATCTTACACTGTTGGTTATTTTGATAATGTTAGAATGGGAAACAATGGTATATCTAAGATTGTGGGTATTGAAGATATTTGTTTAGAGACCAGTATTGGGAGCAAATTGATACTCAAATATGTCAAACATATTCCAGATATTCGTCTTAACTTGATATATATAGGTAGACTTGTTGATGAGAGATTTACACCTATTTTAGTGAAAGCAAATGAAAACTCACTAAAGGTTCTCTAATTATAGCAAGAGGAAAGAAGCTTAACTCTTTTTATGTCATGGAAGCTAAGCTACACAAAAGAGAGATTAATGCAATTCATAAGGGTGAAAGTATAGATCTTTGGCACAAGAGGCTTGGTCATATCAGTAAGAAGGGACTTCAAACTCTTGCTAGAAATCAGTTCTTACCAAAGTTGCAAGGTACATCTCTTAAATCTTGTGATCATTACTTAGTTAGAAAAACACATAGAGTTGTCTTTCATACATATCCATCATCTAGAAGATTAGATGTTATTGATTTGATTCATACTGATATCTGTACTATCCAAACTAGAACTCTTGGAGGTGCTCTTTATTTTGTTACTTTCATTGATTCCATTCTAGAAAAGTATGGGCTTTTGCTTTGAAATCTAAAGTCTAGATACTCGATGTTTTCAAAGAGTTTCATATTAGTGTTGAAAGAGAAACTGGCAGAAAGCTAAAGTATGTTCGAGTAGACAATGGTGGCGAGTACATAGGTCCTTTTGAGAACTATTGCAAGTTCCATAGCATTAGGCTTGAGAAAACAGTTCCTAAAACTCCTCAACAAAACGGTGTGGTAGAAAGGATGAACAAAACCATTGAAGAATAGATTAGGTGTATGCTTTCCCACGCCAAGTTATCTAAGTCATTTTGGGGGGAGGCTATAAGAATTATAGTTGACCTTATAAATCTTTCTCCATCAGTTCCTTTGAAAGGTGATGTTCTAGAGAGAGTATAAAAAGGAAAAGATATATCTTATAATTGTTGAATCTCGGATTTTGATGATGAAGTCAATTGTAATTTGTTTGATCTAATCTATATGTTGAGAAAAGTGTGCAGGATTAATTATAATAGTAGTAAGATATAAAGTAGGTGTTGTGCTAGAGTCAAGATCAAGATCTCATTGGGAGTTCAAGAACTAGTCGAAAGTCCGGACGTTCGTCGGAAGATCTACCGGAACCAATCGAGAAGTCTGGGAGCTTGCCAAAGAAGCTCATCGGAACTCGCCAAGAAGATTATCGTGAAATCCAGGAGCTTGTTGGGAGTCTGTTGGAACATTGCCGAGAGTTCGTAGAATGTTCACCGAAAGCTCGCTAGAAGAGCAATTGATGCACCGGAATGAGAAGTGTTGTAATTATGTCTTAATTATCATAGTTAGAGCATAAATTAAGTTGGAATTGGGAGGTAATCCCACTAACTTAATTAGGGGCCAACTAGGCCTTTAAAAGGGTTGAATTGGGCCGAATTGAGCATCCAATTCAGCCCTTGAATTTCTGGCCGGTAGTGGCACCGCCTGGAAAGCAGTGCCCTAGGATTTCTGGGCGATGGTACCACCGGCAGTTAATGCTGCCATCGGTGGTACCACTAGAGCTCGGTCTACGAGCTTTGTTAGACGATGGTATTGCTAGGACTCCAGAAATCCGGGATTAGACACTTTTTAGCTCCATTTTCTAAAGCTATTGGGGTCTATAAGTACCCCACCATTTTCTGCATGAAAGGGTACGAAACTTATTGGCATAATCTTGAGTTCTTGAGTCTTAAAGTATTGTAAAAGTAAAGAGTTCTCCTCCTTCATCTCTTAGCCTTGTAACCATCTAAGAAAGAGAAGTGAGACTTGTAAGGGTTGTCTCCTAAACCCGGCAAAAGGAGAAAGTGCTGTAAAAGGTGGTTGGCCTTCGCCTATTGAATGTAGGTCACATTGACTGAATCACTCTAAATTCTAGTTTGCTTTTGAAAGTGGATGTAGGTCACATTGACCGAGCCACTCTAAATTCCGGTTTGCTTTTTATTTATGAAATTTATATTACTACAAATATCCTTAATCCTCTCTTGCACTTTTACAAAAGCTTTCAAGTTCATAATCTCTCCGAGACGGATTGAATCGAAACCATTTTCGTCGGAATCAGCTTTATTCGAAACGAATATTTTTCTGAAATCACAAAAGTTTTCCACTGCACTAATTCACCCGCCCTCTTAATGCCACTCTTGATCCTAACAATTGGTATCAGAGCAAGGTTCACTCTCATTTGGTTTTAAACCCAAGAGAGATGGCATTTGCAGCAACCTAGAGGGCTATTTAATTACACATTCGCCTATGTTCAATGGGATGGATTACACATATTGGAAGACTAGAATGAGGATCTTCCTAATTT
>LVTN01001259.1:32023-50624 GCA_001649415.1 Musa itinerans
AAATTGAAATGTGGCATGAATTTTTACCACACTTGCATTGTTGAATCGTTCTCCTTTTTGTTGATGACAAAGGGGGAGAATTAATACCAAAATGTGGTAAATTGATGACAAATGTATGCAATGTATTTCATCATATATACTTAAAATGTTTGCTTGATAAATTTCTTTCATTATGATAAGATATCTAGAGCTTAACTTACTATTTTACAATTGATATCTTGCCATAGAATGATAAATTGCTATCTTTGGTATTTGAAATATCATACTTGAAAATGGATGTCATGCCTTGACATCATTTTGAGAATGTTAGATCATGATAGGAATCATGATGTGTATATTGATAAGTTTAATGAACTTATCTTACTAGTTTATTTCTTGAATTCAAAGGCTTTGAATTCAAGAATGTCTTTTCTCAAGTATGGCATATAGATAGGAGGAGTTAAGGTTAACTCCGTTTATCATCAAAAAGGGGGAGATTTTTGAATCTCGGATTTTGATGATGAAGTCAATTATAATTTATTTGATCTAATCTATATGTTGAGAAAAGTGTACAAGCTTAACTACGATAGTAGTAAGATATAAAGCAGGCGTTGTGTCGGAGTCATGATCGAGATCTCATTAGGAGTTCAAGCTTTGTTAGGCGGTCGTACCACCCAGTGTCAAGTGTCAGGCAGTGGTACCGCTAGGACCCCGAAAATTCGAGATTAGACACTTTTTGACTCCATTTTTGAAAGTCATTTGGGTCTATAAATACCTCACCCTTTTTTGCATGAAAGGGTATGAAACCTATTGGCATAATCTTGAGTTCTTGAGTCTTAAAGTATTGTAAAAGTGAAGAGTTCTCCTTCTTTATCTCTTAGCCTTGTAACCATCCAAGAAAGAGGAGTGAGACTTGTAAAGGTTGTCTCCTAAACCCGACAAAAGGAGATAGTACTGTAAAAGGTGGTTGGCCTTCGCCTATTGAAGAAAGGCCTTTAGTGGACGCCAGAGACCTCATCGGAGGAGGAATCCGAAAGTGGATGTAGGTCACATTGACCGAACCACTCTAAATTCTAGTTTACTTTTTATTTATGCAATTTACGTTACTATAAATCTCCTCTCTTACACTTTTACGAAAGCTTTCAAGTTCATAATCTCTTCGAAATGGATTGAATCGAAACCATTTTCGTTGGAATCAGTTTTAATCGAAACGAACATTTTTCTGAAATCGCGAAAGTTTTTCGCTGCACTAATTCATCTCCCCCTCTAAGTGTCACTCTTGATCCTAACAATAATCACTTGAGAGTCTTTGGGTATAAAGCATTTGTTCATATTCCCAAAGATGAGAGGTTCAAGCTTAATAATAAAGCAAAAGCATGTATCTTCTTGGGATATGGTCATGAAGAGTTTGGGTACAGATTATGGGACCCAGTGAATAAGATTATTAGAAGCAAAGATGTTATATTTCTTGAAGACCAATTATTTGATGATGGTGATAATATTAAGAAGCCAAAAACCTATATTTATATTCCTTGGAGTTTGGGTCTAGTTCCTTCATCTGTAGTTCATGATGATCATAGGGGAGATGAACAAGAAGATTGTGGTGAGAATGCTAGTGATGATACTCCTACAGTTAATGATGTTTTACTAACTGAGCAAGCACCTTCACCACTAGTTGAGATTCTATTGAGAAGATCCACAAGAGAGTGACAACCATCTACAAGATATTCTTCACATAAGTATGTTATGCTTACTAATGGTAAAAAGCCAAAAACTTACCAAGAAGCTATTCTACATGAGCATAAGAATAAATTGGTTAAAGTCATGCAAAGAGAGATGAAATCCTTGTTTGAGAACCACACCTAGGACTTAGTAAAGTTACCTAAAGAGAAGAAAGCTCCTAAGAATAAATGAGTTTACAAATTTAAGACTAAAAATAATAGCTCACAACAAAGATACAAGGCATGACTAGTTGTAAAAAGATTCAGTCAGAAGAAAGGTATTGGCTTTGAAGAAATATTTTTTTCTATTGTGAAAATGTCATCTATCCGAGTTGTTCTTAGTTTGGCTGCCTGCTTGAATTTAGAAGTTGAGCAATTTGATATGAAAACAATATTTCTTCATAGTGACTAAGAAGAAGAAATTTACATTGAGCAACCAAAAGGTTTCAAAGTCAAGGGAAAAGAAAATCTGATGTGTAAGCTTAGGAAAAGCTTATATGGACTCAAATAGGCACCTAAACAGTGGTACAAGAAGTTTGATTCCTTTATGATGAGCCAAGGGTATATATAATAGAACCACATTTGATCATTGTCTGTTTATGAAGAAATTTTTAGATGATGATTTTATTATTCTCCCGCTATATGTTGATGATATGCTAATTATTGGCCATGATGCTGGTAAAATTGAAGAGCTTAAAAGATAGCTAAGTAAGTCTTTTGCCATGAAAGACTTGTGATCGGTGAAACAAATACTTGGTATGAAGATTCTTCATAATAGGAAGAAAATGAAGATTTGGCTCTCATGAGACTTACATTGAAAAGGGTTCTTGAAAGATTCAACATGACTAAAGTCAAAGCAGTTTGTTCTCCACTTGCAGGTAATTTCAAGCTTAGTTCGAAACAATATCCTACAAGTGAGAAGGAAAAAATGTCTAGAGTGCCCTACTCATCTACAGTATGTTTGTACTAGGCCATATATAGCTCATGTAGTTGGAGTTATCAACTGATTTCTCTCTAATCCTGGTAAGGAACATTGGGCAGCAGTGAAATGGATATTAAGATATCTAAAAGGTACTTCCAAGTTGTATTTATGTTACTAGGCCAGATATAACTCATGTAGTTGGAGTTATCAACCGATTTCTCTCTAATCTTGGTAAGGAACATTTGGTAGTAATGAAATGGATATTAAAATATCTAAAAGGTACTTCCATGTTGTATTTATGTTTTGACAGTGATGAATCTGTGCTAGAAGGGTACACAGATGCAGACATGGTAGGTGATACTGATTCTAGGAAGTCCACTTCGGGGTTCTTGATGACATTTGCAGGGGGAATAGTCTTTCGGCAATCTAAGTTACAGAATTATGTTGCTTTATCAACCACAAAAGCAGAATACATAGCAATTACTGAAGCTTGCATGAAAGCTTTATGGATGAAAAAGTTTCTATATGAATTGAGCTTGAAATAGGAAGGATATACTTGTTTATTGTGATAGTCAGAATGTCATTCACCTCTCCAAGAATTCAACATATCATTCTAGATCCAAGCATATTGATGTGAGATATCACAGGATTCGTGATGTGCTTGAGATGAAAGAATTGCAGTTGAAAAATATGCATACCAATGAGAATGGATCAGATATGTTGACAAAATCTTTGCCTAAGAAAAAACTTGAAGCATGTAGATAAAGAGCGGGCTTAGTACAACCCATCATATGAGCTAAAGGGAGAGAATTGTTTGATCCAGCCCATATGTGGGCTTGGACTAGACAATTGAGTCTTTAAGCCCAAATCAACAATTAAAAAGAAAAAAAAAAGGAGAGTGCGTGCAACGAATGGTGGGAGGAGAGATAATTAGGATTTTATGTTTTTCTTCTTAACGATCAGGGGTACATGGAGAATCCTTGCAGCTAGCTCTATAATCCTAACTATGTTGATCTACAGTTTACCCTCTCTGAGGTACTTTTCTGCTATTCTCTTTTCATGAAATTCATCTTTGATGATGATGATATGTTAATTTTGAGCCAAGATCTATATTCCTAATGTTATTATGATCCTCTGGTTATTCTATAAAAGACTTACTGTAAACATATTATCATTCTTGATGTTAATATTTACATTTTGGTAATAAGTTGATTTTGATGAGAAACTCATTTTGATACACAAAGAGGGAAAAGAATTATTCCGCTATAACAGGTTTTTACCAACAATAGCATTGATGCTCGAAGCATCGCCCCTCTACTGGCTTGTATTGGTTGCAACTTCCTTCTACTAGCTTGTATTGGTTGCAACTTCCTTAGGGTTCCATCAAACTCCGGCTTGTATTGGTTGCAACTTCCTTAGGGTTCCATCAAAGAGTTTGATTCAAAGGGGATTCACGCGGCTGTTGGCAAACGCAATTACCTACCACCATCCATGTCTTCTGCGTCGCCGGGCTGAAGGGTTTGGACAGCGATGGAGTGCTCGTCGCGATGTCACGCCACATGAAGACTAGGCCAAGAAGACGCTCCTCGCCCTCCCTCGTCCTACATCCGGATTGGACCCTCTTCTCCGAGAAGAAAGGGAAGGCGGCGGCGCAGTAGGTTGAAGAAGCTCTCGCGCCCTAGCGGAAGTCTGCGTCCCTGGCGGTGTTGGGCGGTAGGTGCGACAGCCCGATTCCCACAGCGATGGAATGAGGCAGTCTTCGGAGCAGCGGCCGGTGCGACTCCTCTTCCTCAGGCGGCAAAGGAGAGCAGCCATCTACCGATGGATGCCACCAGCAGCAGCGGAGGAGATGGCCGAGCCGGATGCCGCTACTGGCAGCTCCGATCGTCTTCGCCGAGGTCGTTTTCCTGGGCTGCGTCGACATGGTCGAGAAGGCTCGTGGTCGAGCAGTTATCCACCTCCTTGTACTCTTCCTCTTCTTCAGCTTCTTGGATTCTGGAGGGACTCGATGAACAAGAGAGTCGGCAGGACGCCAGGCGTTGTGAGGAGTGATTGTAAAGGAGGGAGGATGATGTGCCCTACTCCCACGATTTCGGGAAGATCTGATCTTGGACCGACCATGCTATCAACAGCCTGGTGCATTCGTGATTGGAGATGTTGAGGATGAAGCATTTGCTGGTGTGGTAATTGTTCACGGATCAGAAGAAGGTCTTCATGTGGCGGTGAATATATTGAGATGGCGGAGCGAAGATGATGATGACGGCTGTGGGCACTGAGATCAACGAGTTCGGGGAGCCGAAAAGGGGCACCTTAGCGGAGCAGCAGTGTGTTCGGATGAGGAGAACATGTTGAGGAAGATCTAATCAGGGTTCGATGTGGCGGTGAAAGAAGGATAAAAAGAGTATATTTGTGGAAAGAAATGTTAAAAATCTTATTGCATTCACACCTTAAAAATGAAGATTAAAATGATTATTAGCACTTTGAAAACTAGAAATGAAAATGAAAGAAAGCAATGCATACTTGCTTATATTATATTCAGAATTTTTTTTTCTTTTTTTTTTGTGTCCCGATCTACCTTCTTATTATTTTGATTGTTCTAATACATCTCATTGTCTATCCCGAAAAATGTTTTGTGATAAAAAATATATTATGAATTGACAGTATGTTTCTTAATGGAAGATTTTGACGATTATCTTGTACATAACCTTCCATTTAAGAAAATAAATACAAGCTTAGTATCATAGTTCTCAAATTTCACTTTTATTTGGCATTAATTTTTGCTTATAGTAAAAGAAAAGCTAGTACATCCAAGAATTTATTCCTCATCATATTCAATTAAGAAAAATGTTTTGATATGATAATATTGGTATCCTTTCTGAACTGTTATTATATCAAAGTTGTGATAGATCATTTGGGAAAACATTGCACATCTAAAGTTATTAGATTCTTCAACAAGGATAATATAATTTTATCATGAGTAACTTCTTTATGGCAAATGTAGAGACATCTAATATTAGTTTTCAATTAAAAGCTGGTAGGAAAACCTTGTTTATGGTAGTTCATTGTTCTTAAGCCTTCTCTTGTTTGTTTTGGACCCTTAGAAATAAGATCATGTTTCTCTCATATATGACCTTATAATACAAAGTCTTATGTCCACTCTTTGTCTTTCTTGGAGTCTTCACCACATGCCCTAATTTATTTCTTTTCTTTTTTAAAAAATACCAATCTATTAGCTTCTCCTAATAAATAATCAAAATTTTGCTGTAAAATACTCAAGACCCTTATTCCGACATGAATCGTATTATGTTGTGATTGAGAACTAGTATCTTCTTGCATCAAGATATTTCATTTTCTCATTGAGTTAACACCCCTTGATAGGTCTATATAGTTCATGCTGAAACATGCATTCTAGACATTAATTTTTGGTACATGTTATAACAGGTCACATAATGTTTAACAGGAATGACATTTAAGTCCAACTCTTGTAAATAGGCACTCGTAATGCAATGTTTTGTTTTTTTTCTTAAAGCATGCTACATGCATATTGTGATTTGTTTTGCATGCCATACAAATTCTAGTTGCTTGGCTAAAACCAATATATGTTTACTATTACATGCCACACAAGTGATCTATGCACTTTCTCTTAGTTCGTAGTTAGCCTTACATTTGTTGCATATAATTATCATCTATTATGCTACCTTATCATCTCATATTTGTGTTTGTTGCAATATGAATGGTTTTAGTGGTAATTAATGTCATGTTGCTTCAAATAGAAAGACAAGATTGTTAGGATCGAGTCGGCACTAAGAGGAGGGGGGTGAATTAGTGCAGCGGAAAAATTACATCGGTTTGAAATTCTTCGTACGATAAAAATCCGATTCCGACGAAAACCGTTTTGTTTTTCTTGAATGAGTAGAGAAGCGTAGTATAAGTAAGGATTTAGTTTGCAATAAAGGTAAATAGTAAGAAGTAAATGCAAACCAGATTTTTATAGTGATTCGATCATCGTGACCTACATCCACTCCCGATTCCTCTTCCATCGAGGCTACCGACACCCACTAATAGTATTCCTTCAAAAGGCGAAGACCAATGATCTTCTTATAACTCTATTCTCCTTTTGACAGGCTCAGGAGAGAACCATTATACCCCCACAACCTCCTCTTTTAGACTTCACTAACACTTAGAGTTTGAGAGTTCACATAAGATTATAATAACATTTTCTTCCTTTTTTGCTCTCAATTCTTATGTAATCTGAGTAGGGATAAGAAAGATATTTATAGGCCTAAAGTAGATTCAAACTTAGAGCCTAAAAAACTCTCATCTCCGATTTTCGAGGTACTTATGATATCACCGCCTACAGCACTAACACTAGGCGATACCACCGCCTGATCCAGTCTCGAAGATTGTGCCTCGTAGACTAAGCCACCGACGGAGCCACCTGTTGGGTCATTGTTTGGGCCTTTCACTTGGCCCAACACAGCCCAAACTTGGGCCCAATTGGCCCCTAATTGAGTTGGCCAAATTCCAACCCAATTATGTGTTAACTTTGAATTTTAAGGCATACACTAAGTAAATCAAGTCCGGTTAGTCTAGGTTTCTTCCAGCGATCTTCTAGCAAACTTTTGATGATTTCTCGACAATGTCTAGTTGGAGCACTTGCTCGAATCTTGGCAAAACTCAGAACCTATTCTATAGGTTAGTTTATATTGTTGACATCAATTTGATCAACCTTAATGGATGTAACAAAAATTGTCTTGTAGGAGGCAAAGTGATTTGTCAACCTTTATCGATCAATGCATCATAGTGTATCAAATCTAACAAATGTGGCTAAGAATTAGATTTTCCATTCGATCCTTGGAGCACATAAATATGGACCAATTTTGGTGGTAGATTGGACAGTGTCACATCCCTTTGGTTGATTGCAACCCAAGTAGACCTTCATCCAAATTTTGGAGTAAAATTCTTCGTGTTATGTCATCAAACAATGGAGAGGAAATCCTATACAATGTTACATGCATATTAAAGACAGTAACCACATATATATTAGGATCAAGAGCGGCACTAAGAGAGGGGTGAATTAGTGCAGCAAAAAATTCTTCGATTTTCATATAAAGTTTGTCTCGATTCAAATCGTTTCAGAAAGATATTGAACTTAAAATTTTTGTAAGAATGTAAAGAGAAGCTCAAGGAGGTTTGCAGTAAAGTAAATTGCACAAAGGAAATGTAAACCGGAATTTAGAGTGGTTCGGTCAATGAGACCTAGATCCACTTTCGGATTCCTCCTCCGTCGAGGTCACCGGCGTCCACTAAAGGCCTTCCTTCAATAGGCGAAGACCAACCACCTTTTACAGCACTTTCTCCTTTTGTTGGGTTTAGGAGATAACCCTTACAAGCCTTACTCCTCTTTCTTGAATGGTTACAAAGCTAAGAGAGGGAGGAAAACTCTAGCACTTTTACACCCGAAAGATTCAAGATTATAATCACACTTAGGTGCCCTTTCATACAAAAAATGGTGGGGTATTTATAGGCCCTAATGACTTAAAAAATAGAGCCAAAAAGTATCTCATCCCGGATTTCTGGGGTATTGGCGGTACCGCCGCCTGACACCTGACACTGGGCGGTACCACCGCCCAGTCTGGGTGGTACGACCGCCTGATAGAGCTCGGAGACCGAGCTTTGGTGGTACCACCGCTGGCAGCATTAACTACCGATGGTACCATCGCCTGATAGAGGCGGTACCACTGCCTAGAATTCTTAGGAGACCGAGTTTCCCAAGCAATGCCACCGTTGGCCATATTTTCATGTGCTGAATGGGCGGTTCAATCCGGCCCAATTCAGCCCTGTTAAGGGCCCAATTGGCCCCTAACTAAGCTAGTGGGATTACCTCCCAATCCTAACTTAATTTTCGGTCTAACTATAATAACTAAGACATAATCAAGGCACTCTTTGTTCCAATGTGTCAATTGCTCTTCCGACGGACTCCCGACAATGTTCCGACGGACTCTTGGTAAGCTCCCAGTCTTTACGACGATCCTCTTGGCGAGTTCCAATGAGCTTCTTTGGCGAGCTCCTCGACTTCTCGGTTGGTTCTGATAGAACTTCCGACAAACGTTTGGACTTCTAGCGAACTCTTGAACTCCCAACGAGATCTCAAACTTGACTCCGGCACAACACTTGCTTTATGTCTTACTGCTATCGTAGCTAATCCTGCACACTTATCTCAACACATAGATTAGTTCAAATAATTTACCAATTTATTTTATCATCAAAATATAAGATTCAACAATATATATATATATATATGTGTGTGTATGTGTGTGTGTGTGTGTTGTGTGTGTATGTGTACTTAAGTACTCACCTCCTTGATCTGATCGAAGGGTCTTGATACTCTTTCCAATCTGGTTCTCCACTTCATTCTTATACACTTTGAATTTCTCAAAGGCCTCGAACTTTTACTTTATTAAGTACACATATACATACCTTGAGAAATCATCAGTAAAGTTAATGAAGTAGGAGTAACCACCAATGGCATGAGTTGACATGGGTCCATATACATCACTATGTATGAGTTCCAGTAGCTCAGTGGCTCTCTCTCCAGTTCCACTAAATAGAGAGTTGGTCAGTTTTTCACGAAGGCAAGGCTCGCAAGTTGCATATGACTCATGGTCGAATGAATCTAGATATCCATCCTTTAGCAACTTTTGAATCATTCCCTCATGGATGTGACCTAGCCTACAATGCCACAGGTATGCATTGTTCACATCATCTCATTTCCTCTTAGACACACTTACATTCATAATATGTGGAGTAGTGTCTAGCATAAACAAACCATTATGTAATGTTCCTTTCGTGATGATCTCATCATCTAATAATATTGAACAACCATTTTTCTAAAAAACTAATTTATATCCACTAACTGTCAAACATGAAATGGAGATAATGTTTTTGATAATAGAAGAAACAAAATGACATGCATCTAATGCAATAATAGCTCCACCAGGCAAATGTGGGGTGACCTCGCCAACAGCTACTATAGCAACTTTTACTTCATTGCCCATCTTGAGGTCCATCTCGCCTCTCTCTAATCTCGTAGGCCTTGCTAGAACCTGCAATGAATTACAAATATGATAAGCACTATCGGTATCCAATACCTATGTGTTATCATAAGAGTCTGACAAATGGAGACTAATCATGAATGTACCTGAAGCTTCTCCAAGCTTTTGTTTCACCCTCTTTGATAAATGGAGACTGATCATAAATGTACTAGTGTAGAGAACTAACTTCTCTTTCTTGATAGTGCTCTCTTTCTCCCTCAACATATTGAGGAGCTCCGAGAAAGTCATCTCAAGCTTGTTCATATTAAAACTATGAAAATAAATCTAGTAGAGACTGAAGCACAATGTCCATACTCAAGTTATTCTCTAGGACCATTCCTAGACCTATGAGTTTCTCTATCCACTCAATTATCTTTAGGACATGGTTCTGAACCGGTGTCCCCTTAGTCATCCTAGCGCGGAAGAGGCTCTTGGATATCTCATATCGTTGAGTCCTTCCCTGTTCCACAAATAGTTTATGGACATATAGGAGAAAGGATCTAGCATCCATCTTTTCACGCTGTCTTTGTAACTCAGAAGTCATAGAGCCCAACATGTAACACTGAGCAAGAGTGGAGTCATTAATGTACCTTATGTAGTGAGCAATCTCATCCTCGCTTGCCTCTTCCTCGGGCGTAGGCATCACTATATCAAGGATGTATGCGATTTTCTCCGTCGTGAGAACAATTCTCAAGTTGCGGAGCCAATCTGTATAATTTGGACCAGTGAGGCGATTGACATCAAGTATGCCACGTAAGAGATTTGAAAGTGATATTTTCTGAAAATAAAGATGTAGCAGAAATAAATAACATGCAGATTTTGTAGAAAATAAATAATCAAGATATGGACTTCTATCTTAATATGCTCCCACTATTTTACTGGCAAGTCACACGACACCATCAGCACGTGAAACGAAAGTCTTCGACAGACTTCTAGTGAGGATCAAGATCTAATCAGCATCTTAGTGTAACCTCGAGAGACTCGACCAATCACACTAAGCCCAAAAGGTAGGCAACTCTTGCCGATCACAACTCCTTGTGATTCTTGTCCTGTTCGGCCTCCGAATCACCATAGTCTCGAGGGACTCGACTAACCATGATGTTCGGTTAAGTCAACACCATCATTATAAGATAAGTCTGATTCGATGATATACCCTCGAGGGACTCGACCAAGCATACCATGTCCTCAGGTCACTAGTGACGTCTCTATGTCGTAAGCAAGATAGCAAATCGGGATATAGGTGAGCCTCGAGGGACTCGACCAACTCAACATACAATGGGAATCGATCCCTGCCTATAATGATAGAAGGCTACATGGGTTAATCTAATTGTCTCACATTTACCGACTTAATATTGTCGAGAGAGGGGTTTCTTTGATTTGGTCTCCTATATAACATGTCACACATATACATATTTAATATATATCTACATCGCATGCAAATATATATATATATATCTAGTATGTGTATAAGCAATCACACATCACATGAGTAATCACACTAGATGATCATGGATCACAGCCTAATGTGATCAGGCCCGAGCTAGTGGGACTAATCACTCACATCAAGATCTATGTGTGCAACGGTGCATCTCCATGCCCTATGATCGTCTATCTCATTCTCGTCGGTTACGTTGGCATCTCAACGCATCTTCATGCATCGCGATCGTCCGTCTCGTCGGTCTCGCTATCACATCCACGCTCCTATTGCACCTCCTCGTGTGATTATAACTTAATCATAGGCACGCAGGCTCGACAATAAACAAGAAATAAAATGGAGACTTGCAGGCTCTAATAATAATAATCATAAATATACACATCACACAGTCCATGATCATCCGTCCACACATCATGCATCATATGTATAAATCATCATCATGTAGGACTACTAGATAATAATAAAAATAATAATTAATTAAACTTTTTAATTAATTAATATTTTCTAATCTCAAGGACATACAGGAAATTTTTTGAATTCCGAGAGGTATTTTCGTAATTTGGACAAAATGATAGATTTGTAATTTCTTAAATTTATAGGGGCAAAACTATCTTTTTGCGCAAAAGAGCCCTAATGCCCTTCTCCCTCTCCCCAATTGCTGTCACCACACTACGGGTGGCGCTACCCCCCCAGGCTGATGTGCCCGCAGCTGTCCTCAACAAAGCCAAGGAAGGGGCGGCGCCCCTTTCTTGCGGGCGCTGTGTCGGTAGGCTGCGCCCGTGGGTGGGGCACTCGCGGGTTGCCAGCCCCCCCATTGCCAGCCGTAGGTCGACTGCAAGCAAGCTGTCAGCCAACTGCTGCAGGTGCAGAGCCTGCGTGTGTGCCAGCGCTATGCCCCTTGCCTGCTTACAGCCGCAAGGGCGGCGGCCGCTATAGCAGCTGTACGCACGTAGATGGCAGCGCTACCATTTCTGAGACCAGCAAGGGTAGCAATAGTTGCTACCCTTTCTCGCTTTTGGGTCAATGATTTTGACGCTAAAAGCTTCTCGAAAATACAACACACGCAGTTCAAAACTAATCTTTTGCATGAACAACTTGGCTTTGATACCATTGTTGAAAAATCTTGAGGGTGACATCATATACGCAACAGAAGAACAGAAAACAAAATCCTCAATTCCCAAAGATCTGTTTGTCATCGTGTGAAGATTTGTGTGCAAAATCTACGAAATTTAAAACAGAGTATAAGATAAATTGTGTTACCTAGGGAGATCGTATATCCCTGAATCTCTACAGATCTCTAGGAGAGGGTGAAAGAGGTCAAGCACCCTCCTCTCTAGCGGTGATTCACGCAATAGGGCTGCGATGACGCTCCTCAAAACTCCAGGCCTGCTCAAAACTCCAAGGCTATGATGACGCAACTAAAAAGTTCTAGCCTATGAACCACTAGTTCTCTCCTATTTATAAAGGTCCCATATCAACTTAACCCTAATGGATCCTACCCAATTGAGTATTGGATCTCCATCCAACTACCCAAGTCTCTTAGATTAGTGGATCTCTATCCAATAATCTCTTATGGGCTCTTATTGGATCTCATCCATAAGATCTAATAATTCACAGGCTTATTGGATATCTAATAAGATAGGGGCTCGACGGATATCTCATATCCAAACCTCTACTCATCGCAACGCCTACCATATGTGTGTGACCCTTTAGGCCAATATCGAGCTGGCCGTGAGTCATACCTATTAGAACTCCTTATGGCTCAGTGAATTATTATCTCCATAATAATTCACTCAACTCATCGACTGCGGACGTACTAGGCCACTACGCCGTAGTCCCCAAACAATATAAGGAAATCCTATCCATTAGACCTATCTGTCCTCAGTTACCGTGTACCTATAGTCCCTCATCCATCTAATATCCAGAGACCGTATATCGGGCATGGTGTTATCAGACCCATACGGTTTCTACTTGAGTCTCGCTCTAATCGGATTCTTCCAGAGAACTCTTTCTCTCTTAATCCGAATGACCCTGACCAGGGATTTGTTTGAGCAAGAACACATTGGACATTCCTCTCATGACACTGAGAGTGGATAATCCTCTATCGACACTCAATAGCCCTCGTAAGGTTGACTACCACTCCCGATGATCGGTTGTGCTAGATCTAGGATATCCAAACTTATAAGTATGGTATTAAATAGTAGAGCACTCATACAGGACATCCTTGGTGTCTCAAGTCTAAGGACCAGATACACAACTAAGACTACGAAATCGTTGTCTTACAATAAGGCATCATCAACCATTCAGTATTCTGTAAGTGGATTAATCAATGAACTCATTCCCCAACGAGCACTTGTATTTTATCCCTAGTGTCCCCACACGAGCAGCTATGAGATCAGCTACATCCATCATATGGATGAGTATACAACACACCAGTCTATCCATTTATCTCGATGTCCCTCTCGAGTTACCTATGACCGGGATTATTTAGGATCTATGTTTAAAGGCGAATCGGTCTCATTATCGTGATCTCATCATGATCTGATTCCCATTGCACAAATCCAAGGACATTATAATATATATGTATACATGTAACAAGCAATATATAATGTGATAAATGCCAAAATATAATAAGTAAAAAGATTGTGTATCAAGTCACATGTGTCATCACTCACGTGATTGGCTTGCAGGGCACCTATAACTAGCACCTATTACCCAATCGGCCAGTTAACCTCCGTAACTCCGATTTCCTTGGCACAATTTTGGCTCTTCTTGGCCCGATACCTGAACCCATGGCCCAAAGCCTTCTACTGATACGTCGACCGATCCTCCGGCTCGACGTCCAATCTTCTAATATGTTCCACTCTAGCCCAACATAATTCTTCCTACTTTTAATTGTCTCTCCCTGATCGAAGCTTCCTGCATCACTCAAAACACAGATCAAATCATAAATATATCAATTGATTTCATCATCAAAATATGAGATTCAACAAAGATCTCATTACTAAATCTCATATTTTGATAATAAAATTAATTAATAATTTTAATATATTAATATACTTTTGAGTTAAGTAATATAGAAAATATTTTGATCATATACTTGGACCATGGAAGAGAGAAATGTTGAGCCAAAGGATTAGCCGATGTACCGAAAAAGAGACTTTGTATTAGAGGTTCAAACATCATGTCGAAAGGAATGAATATCATATTAGAAGATTGAATGTCATGATAAAGATGACATGTCAAAGTAGATGATATATCGTGGATAAGGCGATTTACTATAGGTTTGGACAAAGAGTTATAATATCAAAAAAATATGTCAAAGCTTTGATGTTATGTCAAATGAAGTTAGTGAGTCAAGATTTGAGTGTTCTATTATCAATTTGAGTTATTTTCAAGCTAAATTAGAGCCCAAGCTAGTAGCAACCTTTGGGCTAGAATTAGAATCCTTACAAGGCCAAACATATGGCCTAAAGCTAGCTTAGATATGTTGAATCTCGGATTTTGATGATGAAACCAATTGATAAGTGTTTATGATTTAATATGTATTTTGAGTGACACAGGATGCTTTGATCAGGATGAGACAATTAAAGTAGGAAGAATCATGTTGGGCCGGTGGAATATGTCAGAATATTGGACGTCGAGCCGAAGGATCAATTGACGTATCGACAGAAGGCTTCGGGCCATGGATTCAGGCATCGGACCAAGAAGAGCAAATATTGCGCCAAGGATATCAGAGTTGTAGAGGTCAACTGGCCGATTGGGTAATATGTCGCAAGAGAGGATGTTGCACCGAAGAATCGGACGAAGCGTCGATGGACCAATGACATGCCGGACGACATGATTCATGCTTAGTAATAATTGTCTAGATCGTAGTGTGTTTTTATATGTGTAGGATTAACTACAATAGCAAGGCATAAAGCAAAATGAAGTCCCGGGGTCAAGAACGCGATTTCGTTAGGAGTTCAAGAGTTCATCGGAAGTCCGAACGTTCGTCGAAAGTTCTATCGGAATTGATCGAGAAGTCCAGGAGCTTGCCAAAGAAGCTCATCGGAACTCGCTAAGAAGATCGTCATTAAGTCCAGGAGCTTGCCGGGAGTCCACTAGAACATTGCCGAGAGATTGTCGGAAGTTCGTCGAAAGATCGCCGGAAGCTCACTAGAAGAAACCTAGACTTACGAACTTATTTAGCTTAGTAAATATCATAAATTTTGTAGTTAGCATATAATTAGGATTAGAATTGGGCCAACCCACTTAGGAGATAGTTGGGCCCAAGTTTGGGCTATGTTGGGCCAAAAGAAAGGCCCAAACAGTGACCAAACAAGTGAAATCATCGTGGCACAGTCTCCGAGACTATGTCAAGCGGTGGTACCGCTAGTCTAGGTGGTGGTACTGCTAGACTGGGTGGTGGTACCACCTAGTGTCGAAATGCAAGCGATGGTACCACCCAGTGCAAGCGGTGGTACCGCACGTACCTTGAAATTTTGGGGGTTTGAATTTTGGGCTCCAAATTTGAATCCATTTGGGGCCTATAAATATCCCAACTATTCCTGCATTGATTAGCAAGAAATATTGAGTAAAACACTATGATTCTAAAGTTATACACCTTAGAAAGTTGAGTTCCCTCCTCCCAAAGCTTACAGAGAGTTCTAAGGGAGGTGTAAGAGGGATACATTGTAAAAGAGGGTTATAAAAGGTTGTCTCCTAAACCTATGAAAAGGAGAAGAGGGGTGTAAAAGAGTAGTTGGTCTTCGCCCATTGAAAGAAGACCGATAGTGGATGCCAGTGGCCTCAACGGAAGAGGAATCGGCAAAGTGGATGTAAGTCACGACGACCGAACCACTATAAAAATCTGGTTTGCGTTTCTCTTGTGTAATTTACTTTACTGTAAACCACTTTACTTGCTTTACTTCCACTATGCTCTTCCATACGCTTTCAAAATTAATACCTTTACGAAACGATTTTTTGTTGGAAACGGATTTAATCGCAATGAATTTTTGAACCGACGTAATTTTTACCGCTGCACTAATTCACCCCCCCTCTTAGTGCCGACCCCATTCCTAACAAGATAGTGGTACTGTCATGCCCAAGTGATAATACCACCTAGCGCGATAATGGTACCATCCAAAATTTAAAAATTTTAATGATAGGACTATTGGAGTCCAATTTTGCACCTTTGATTCAAAAGCTATGATGGTAGATCAGACATAATACCACCCATACTTCTAAATTTTAGGAATTTAATTTTTTTGACTCTATTTTTCAATCTTTTGGGACTTATAAATAGATTTAGTTAATGAAGTATTTATTTTTGAGGTTATGAAGTATTATAAGCCCTCATTTTGAGTATAGATTAAGTCTCCTCTTCAGTTTATTTATAAAATTAAGTAATATGAGGTAAGAGATTTTTTTAAAAGAAAAAGTGATTATTAAAATTCTCTCATGAGCTTTGAAAAGTATAAGGTTGTAAAGGATCATTAATCTTCACCCGTTAGAAGAAAAATCATTAGTAAAAATTGACGATCTTGAAAAAATAAAAATTGGGAGTTGACGTAGATCAAGATGAATGAATCACTAAACAACTTTTTTTATCTCTCTCTAGTCATCATTTATTCATGATTTAGTATTATTTTATTTACCCACAACTCTTATTCTCACTCATCAATCAAAATTTTAAAACTAAAACAATTAAAATTATTATAACATTAATTCACATTTTTCTCTTAATTACTATC
The DNA here is from genome assembly GCA_001649415.1 of Musa itinerans. Lineage (NCBI taxonomy): Eukaryota > Viridiplantae > Streptophyta > Magnoliopsida > Zingiberales > Musaceae > Musa > Musa itinerans. Next base: position 48,910 of record LVTN01001259.1, read on the forward strand.
AAGATCCTATCACTTAAATTATTGTTACACATTGCACACCACCCCTCACGAGTGCCTAGCGTTCACAGTTGTTGATTCCTTATATGCAAGTGCAGAAGTCATATGCATGACGTGTACATAAGTTGAAGCATTCCAGAAATCACCGTTGTTGATTCCTTATATGCAAGTGCAGGAATCACTGTTGTTGATTCCTTATCAGTCTTGATGTTTTTGTTTTAACTAAATTCTTTTCATATGTTTTTTTTCCTTAATAGTAGCAATAATATGAAAATGGGCAGTTGGAAGTAAAATTTTATGCTAACAGGGAACCGACCCTTTACAATTTCAAATTTGTTTTAATAAATAATCTTTGAAACATCTGACTACAACAGATATGCTCTGACTGTAAGCTTTGTCTTTAATTCTGATTCGTATGCTTCTTATAACTTCTAGTGTATGATTGAATGACTAAAGTTTTTTTGTTTTTCTGAGTGATCATAGTACGTTTAATACTTGTATGCTCCGACCATTGAATAAATCACTGCTATTAGTCATGTTAGACTATTTAACCCATTTGATGCTATTCAAACGAATTAATCAGATTATATGAAAAATAAAACATGAGTCTAATGGGGGCTTAAATACAAAGCTACCTTAAGAGAGAGAGAGAGAGAGAGAGAGAGAGAGAAAAACATATCTGGTGTAGTTTATTTGCTTCTTTTTATATCTCATTATGTCTAAACTAATATACTTATTATGACATATTTTTATATTTCTACTATTGGTTGAAATAGAATAAATATATGGATACTTTTATTGGAAACTTGTCGGAAAATGTGTGTATCATGTACCGATGTTCTGCCTTTATTATAGAAGTATCTATCTTCCTGTAAAGCATTTAGATATTGAAACTTATTTTCTTTTGAATCATTGTTAGGACCCTAACTAGGAGAGTCCTAATTGAGAGGGACATTCATATAAAATCTACCTAAGCCGACCCCTATTAAAGAAGTAAAGAGGTTGGCTAGGGTTAGGAGGTTGATTCTTAGAGAAGAATTAGGAATTGTAAAGAAATATGAGTCTTGAGTAAGAGTCATATTAGGAGTTGGTTAGAAGTAGGAGTCTTGAGTAGGAGTCCTATTATGAGTTAGGGTTTAGAATCCCTATAAATAGCCATGTATTTCTCCTCTTTTGACAAGCAATAGATGAATCTTTTCTACAGCCTTTGAGCAGCAACTTAGAGGGAGGAACCCCTATAGAGTTCCAAGGAGGCCGATCCCCTAAAGAGATCGACCCCAAATTTAGAATCTGCAAGGGTTCTAACACTTGGTATCAAAGCAGCGTTCTTGGCATCTCGCTGCCCTTCCACAGCCATCCATCAGCCCTCCACAGCCACCCAAAGCAATTTCCACAATTGCTTAAAAGATCATCGCCAAATTTTGCCGTCATCTCCACCACCGCGGATCATCCTATGATCTCCCCGTGAATTGCAACAGGTTCTGGTTCTCTACCTTACTGCTGCTGCAATTTAGTTATCCTTATTCCAAAATCTAAAAAAAATTATTCCTATATTGCTGCATAAACTTTTCATCACAAAGTTTTCATCTCTATGACGAAAGATACATTGCAGAATTCCAGCCGCATAGCATAGTCTGTTTGATCTTGCTACTATATTTTTTCTATCCAAATTTCTACGAAATTTTTATGACAATTTTGACACTTCCTAACAGCAGATT